>KK499979.1:190498-333284 GCA_000688715.1 Glossina pallidipes
TCGTTGGGGGACACCTCAACGAAAACAAAAGACTCGCCAGTTTCGTCCTCGCCGTAGAGATTTGGACTAGCGCACGATGGGTCAGAGTTTGTAACCATAGCAATTGGATTGCTGATGGAAGGAGCTGTCGGAGAGTTCGATGAGGAAGTGTTGACATCCACGGTTAGGTCTTCTGCGGGTAGACTATCCCCGTCAATGATATTCTCTTTGAAAAACTTATCTTTAATAATTTTTTTGGCATTAGTGTTTTGGTATAGAATTTTTCTTTTAAGAGAAACTTCATTGTGCTTGGTTTTCATAAAATTTTCGAAGTCTTCATTATCAGACAACATCTTTATTCGCCTCACCCCCTTGTGGGGCGGGCACTTTTTAAATTTCGTGCTGGATTTCCGGCGAAAGATAAAAATAACTGACTTACCGTAAATAACGAGAGATGTGGGAAACCGCGGGTGCTGTTTAAGCCGACAGCGACAGGGAAGTCAGAAAGAAACTAGTATGTTAATATGAATTCCCCAAATATCGCCGCCACTTGATGTCCAAGTGTATGTGAGGTAAAAGTGTGGAATTTGTTGGGGAGATGATGCGGGAGGCAGGTGGTGGTGCGCACTGGTTGTTGATAGAGTTATTTGCAAATCGACTTAGAGTTTTTTTTATTTTTAAACAGGTTGATTAAAAGTTAAGACACTTCGCTTTGTGTTTTTTTCAATAGATTATAAAGGTTCTTAAAAAGTTATTTTTTTTTTTTTTAAATTTTTCAAAAATTTTCTACACCGAAAAAGAAAACGTCTTATTCCGTGCAGGGTTGCCACTGTGTTATTATATTCTTTACAATTTTTGTTATTTTAATTTTTTATTAATTTATTTTTTTCCTTTTGTAGACTAAAATCATATTTTGAAGTGTTTTCTTTCATTTTGTAAACATGTTCAAATTAAGAAACGCGGCTAATATTTGTAACGTCACTGCAGTACGGTAAGTCAATGAAGTAAATTAATTTTCCTGCTCTTTATGTTATTGCGCATATCGTCACCATTAGTGAAATATATTAATTTTATCACATTGTGCAACCAAAAGTGTAGAGAGTAAGAGATGCTCAACCACATATGTGATCATCAATATCTTCCTTACTCCTTGCTTTGCTTTGCGCCGGTTCGAATTTTATGAAAGTATTATCAAAACGATTCACAAGAGTGTGTATCATTCTACAACCTCTTCATACGAAGATTATGCATAGATTTTTCGGAATAAACTATGAAAAAATATTAATTCCTTGTTTAGCACACCTGTAAGTTATTACGACAAACTTCTTCTGCCGCGAGCTTGTTCATTGTTTGTGCTTATATTCTATGGAATGTTGTGTTCGAGATTGTTGGAAATATTGGAAAAGACTTACGGGAATGATGCTCTTGTAGATATCACTATTAAAGTGATTCAAAAAGTGTTTTTTGTTGTTTTTAAAAAAACTTTATTATAAAAAATATGTTATGTTATTCGTAAACTGAGCGGTTTTACCTTCTCGCAAGCTTTCGGTTATATTTGAAGGTTTTATGTGCGGCCGTATCCTTCATCTTCTCATTTTAACATAACGAAAAAGTCTTGATATAATTTGGAAGACAATGTCACTCAGTTTTCAATGTTTTCCCACGAAAAAGCATCAAGAAATTAAAGTAGGATTTAAAAAAAAAAACACAAATAAAAAAAGTACAGTAGGCTATGGCCCACTATTAAATACCCTGCACCACCCTACAGTTTCAACAATTTTTTAAAGTAAGTTGTTGAAAAAGTGGTCCGATACGGACTATTTTCAAAAGCGAGCGCCCTTGAGCCAAGACAGGCCGGCGCATCAAATTTGATCAAAATATCTACAAAATTTCAGCCTGTAGATTAAAAAAAAGACGGACAGACGGGCAGACAAGCTTAAATCGACTTAGGAAGTGATTCTGAATTGATCAGTACAATCTAATAAAAGATGAAGCTATCTCAAGTCCTTCTGGATGTTGCATACATCCGCACAAACGTAACATTCCCTAGTACGATAAATGATAATAAAAGAAATTTTACGGAAATTGTCCAGAAAGTTCACATGTCCTATAAACCACTTCGTGTGATTGTGATAATAGGTAGCAGCCATTGATCGACTAAACATAGAATTTGGCTTGTATGGCTCTGCATGACTTTTTTTTCTGAAATGCAATAGGCGTAAAACGACTTGCGTCGATTGATGATAGCATCAAAAAAATTTCAAGTTTTTACTGTAAATGTATTGTTTTAAGTGATCATATTAACTGATATTCGTTAGATATCGGCTCGTTTCTCTAAATTTATTTAAAGACACGTTAAAATGTTATTGTCAGCCAAGGCCAAATATTAAATATCTCATTTACGCATTGTTGCAAAGTAGGGGCTTACTTTCCATAAAAGCCCCTAAGTAGGGGGATAGAGGAACTGACGTGGTCTATATTTAGTAAAGTTAATTTTCTTGTTAAAGAACTTCTTATTTTTTACCAATTTTTTTTAAGAAATGTCAAAAATTATGCGTTTTTTCTCTGTAGAGGCTTTATTCTCATGGGAATCCTTTTATGGAAAGGATCCGGAAAATGTACCAATGTAGTTCAAACTTAGCAAACTAAATTTGTTTATACAACCTGCATCAATTTTCATCACAAAATGTAAAAAATTCAACCTTTTGGCATATAACGGCTTTTTCTATCCTACACCACTTGTGTTGCAGGGTATATGAAGTTTGTGCGGGCTTATATAATACTCAGGAAGAATGACCTATAGGTCGAAATTATCGATACATTTTGATGACTTTGGTACACCTCTCTTGACCTCTTTTGACACAAGGACGAACGCGATTGAAATGGTTCCGATTGAACCCCGTTTTCCACTACGACCTATATAACGCCTTATATTTAAAAGTCGCTATAAGAAAAAAAAAATTCCAGTTTTCAAAATTTGCCGACAAAAGTTGACCAGTAATAGAATATCGAATTGGTATGAAAAGTTTTGTTCGGTGGAGACAACTTTTTGAACCGTGTCTACAAAAACTGAATCCTTAAACGGTAAAAAGGAATAATTTTCAATATTTCATAGTGAAAATTGTTTCATAATAGTAAGTTGATAAAGAAGTAAACATTACCGAATTTGGACCGCGTAGGTCTATTTTTTGGATACCACCGTATTTTGAGGAAATATAAAGCATTATATGCCAAAAAGGCCTAGTTTTTAATGTTTTGTGATGAAAATTATCAGCAATTTGACATCAAAATTAGTTGGACCAAATTTGAAGCACATGGCTCTATTTCTTGGGCTCCATTCCATACAAGATTCTCATGAATGAAATTTCTCGTAAATCCTTCAGAAAAAGATTTAATTTTTAATATTTTATAGTGAAAATTGGTTCTTTAGCAATTTAGAAGAAAATTGACGATACAGAATTTGGATCATATAGGTCTGTTATTTAGACATCAACATGTATAGGAGTTTTAATGAAAAGCAAGCTCTTATATGTGGAAAAAAGTCTATTTTCGAGTTTTTTATCAAGGAAACTGAAAAATAATAAAAATTTTTGGAAAGTAAATTAAGTTTGTTGATTTCGATCTCGCCATGTGACGTATTTGCATTCTCAAATATGCGGGCTTTCATGAAAAATATGTTTTTGGTAAAACTAGTAAACAATTGGTTTCTGTAAACTGTAAAACTGCTAAACTGTATGGTTTCCGAAAATCGAAAACAAATTCAATGTTTCCAGCAATATGTTACTGATATATCTTACCTCAAAAGGTTTTTTTCAAGTGTAGAATATACTTATGATGAGGAACAACTTTTCAAATCTTTCACAAGATATTCAAGATATCACATTATGCGTTATATATAAATAATAACTCATTTCTTCTCAATTTATTTCTTGATTTGTTATCTCTCTTTCTATTCCTCTATTTCTTTCGTTTGTTCTCTTTAGTTCATTTGCATCAACGAGTCCTCTTAGCGAGAAAGATTCATGGTTTTCTAAGCTATTGGTGCGCAAGATTGAGCCAACTAAAGAATCACACAGTCGCATGTTAAGTGATAAAGAAATTATTTATGCCTTACATACGCACAATGTACGGCCCGGCAGTATGGTCGATTATTTAAAGAATTAGTAAGTAATTGTGAGTAATGCATACTATTGTTATAAAAATTAAAATTTTAGTAAAGAAACTGTTGGACTAATGGACGAAAAAAAGGCTAACCTTTCCTGTAACTTAGTGGCTTCGTGGACTGTGCAGGTGGGTGATTTAGACCAGTGCTTGCATTTATGGAGATATACAGGAGGTTTTGAGAAAATCGATCATGCCAAAGCCGACTTATTCCACGATCCGGTAGGTGTTTGAAAATATTTTTATAATTGTTCCTAATACCTAACTAGAGAATATTGTTACTCTAGGAATATTTAGGTTTAATGAAGGACCGTGCAAAGTATTTAAGATCGAGGCACTTGCAATATTTATTGGCATTCAGTTACTGGCCAAAAATAGAAATGCGTTCCGGTACAAATATATACGAAATGAGGTAAGCTCTCTTTTCCTTTTGATTTTTAAAAACTTGAGATTTTATACTTAATTTAAAAGATCTTATCGTCTTAAACCCGGAACTATGATTGAATGGGGCAATAACTGGGCTCGGGCCATTAACTTTCGCAAGCATAATAATGAAGCATTTGCGGGATTCTTTTCGCAAATCGGTCGTCTCTATAATGTTCATCATATTTGGTGTAAGCAAAATTTTTTTATTCTATATTCGTCACCGAAACACGCCCAAATTATGCAAGTGTTTAATTGTAATCAAATATATACGTAGAACAGGGTTGGCTTTTTGTTTATTAATGAAGTTCTCAAAGTCACCACAGGCACAAAAATTACACTTGGCATAGCGTAAATGAATCTTTCAGATCACTTTTAAAATCAACTAACTTGTTGCAACTGTCAGACATTAAAATATTTTCAAAAAACATTAATAGGTTTTCATAAATATGTTGTGCTTTCTATAGCAGAGATATCGTTATCGAAGTTTGACACAAAACTATTCACCAGGTAACCATATAAATATGCGATATAAAAATGGCCCCGATAGGCCAACTAATACGATTCGTATTAATAAATATCTTAGGTGATGGATATTCATGGCGTATGTGTTGTTTTTTGATGAAAACTATTTCATTTTGTTTTATTTTATTAAGTTTTTTTTTTTTTCATTTCTTTCAAAACGGTCAGGTTATAAATCTTTGCAAGCACGTAAGGAAACACGTGAAGCAGCCTGGCGTTTACCGGGTTGGGACGAATGTGTTGCTTATACCGTGCCTTTAATACGTGAAATGCATTGCCGTGTATTATCTCCCACGGAATTCTCGCCTACACAATAACTGTTAGCTGCGACGATAGAAGTAAATTGTATATTATATAAAAAGAATTAATTATGTTGTAATTCTTTAAAGTAATTGGATTAACGCACAGCTTATTAAGTTTTTTCAAATTAAATAAAAAACAAACCAAAATTCTTCATCAGTATAGTTAGTCTCTCACTTTGATAGTGAGATGATGTTTCTATTTTATATTCGAAAAAAGAAAATCTTAGTAGAAGAAAAGCTATTGTTAAAAAGATGAAAATTTATAAATTATATTAGTTTTGTAAAAAGAATATATTTTGTAAAGTTGCATTTATTAGAGAAACTATTCAAGAAATAATAATAAAAAAAAATATAAAAAAACAGCGATATGAAACCAATTGTTTCCAAAAAATATATTATTTAAAGACATGTCAATGTAGATGATAATGTATTGCCAATTTAGGAATTGTTTTTTTTTAGCATTCCAGCATCTCACCCACAGAATATCATTGTTCGATGTCTTTCGATTCGATTTTTGGATACTTAAAGTCGCCGTTATTTCTTTCAAGCGTTTGATGTGATCTTTGTCCAATACTTTCTATGACATTAAAAAAATGAAACGATGCTCACTAGAGAATTTTATTTTGCAACTACAGTTGAAATTTCAAGGCAAATGTATGAATATTGAACAAGCTAGGGGTCAATAAACCAAATTCCTAGGAGAAAGCGGTTAACGTTTCAATCTTTGAGAAATATTTATTTACTAATCGGCGATGCGTGCCCATTACAGTCGGTTAATTATCTTTAAACGCTATTGGCCTAACAAGATTATTTTTAAAGTATTTTGAACTCGCATTATTGTTTAAGTTTGCCAAGTTATTCAATGCACACAAAGTACCGGCAATAAGGCTCTGCGACTATAATTAGAAGACGAATTTTTTGAATTATTTAAAATATACCACATCCATCATACTTGGGTATTTTCCCGAGTACTTAACCCTTCATACAAAATATAAGGCTACATAAAACCAAAATCGCAAAGTTTTGTGTATTACGTCTGTTACTGTTTTCTGGATGTTGCCTTGAATATACCCTTTTTTTCTTGCACCTTTTGCTTCGACGATAAATTTGTTGCAGCACCAATACTTTTTTTTAAATAAAAAAAAAATAACGCGATTATATTCGGCAAAGAACGAATCTTTTACCATCAGCGTGGTCCTAGAAAAGAAGAGAAGAATTAAATTTTCATACTCTATAATATTCGGTGGGCGCGGCTGATTTTTGCTACTTTCAGAATAAAAGTAGAAATTTAGATGGTGTGTATGTGTACTTTATGTATAGCAGAGATGTTCAGAGTTTTCGTTATATAGACGAGTGTTCTTCTTTTCTTTTGCAACTGTAGGCGACGTCTTCATTTCTGCGAGCGAGAGAATGTTTATCGCAGATGTTACCCAGTTACGTAGACGAAGAAATGAACAGATGAATGGGCGGTCATGCTTAGGTGAATTCCAAATTTGCAACTAGTCAAAGGCTTATTTTATTTATGGAGTTTTTGAAGTTTGCGTCTGCGCATTTTAAAGATATTGGAAAAAAAATTAAATTTTAACACACTATAAAATTGAGTAGACGCCGATTTGTTTCACCTATACAGAGGTACTATAACATCATCCATAAAATATACGGCCAATGTTTGCAGATTTATCTGCTATAATTTATGAGTAATAAGCAAGAAACCAATTTTTTATTCCTTTTAAAAAACAGAGGTGTCCATACTTTACATACTACTGTAGGCGTGTCCTTCAACCGATTTGGCCCGTTTTAAATACCAACCTGCGTGCAAGAACTTCTATTGTTTCTGCCAAATTTTAAATCGATAGCTTCATTTTTCGATCTGAATAGTGTTTACAGCAGACATTACAGAGACGGACATGCCGAGATCGATTCAGAATTCGACGCTGATCAGGAATATATATACTTCGAGAAGCTTCTCAAGCTTCCTTCTGGGTGTTGCAAATGTTTGGACAAAATGAATATACCCTTCATCTTTCGATGATGAGTATAATGATGCAAGAGACGCTAAATTAAGACTATACAAGCTCTGAAAACTCTGGCAAATTTAATTGATGACAATGTTCCATGGAGAATTAACAAAACTTTTCGCATATACTTTGAAATAAATTCGTTAGAAAGCATTTTACTCATTTCTTCATTCATTAATTAAAAAGCAAATTTATCATAACTTTATAACTTATCTAAAGAATTTTGCCTCATTTTCGGTACGACTCGCTACTGTATAATCAGAATTTTAATTCATTTGTCGGTTGGATTTGTTAGAGATTGTTCTCATAAAATGATTCGTTTGCCCATTATATTTTGTAATAGACTTATCAGTAACTAGGAATGCGATTTGAAAACTATTAACACGTCAACTTACGCCTATATGTGAATGGAGGAACTTCGAAATCCCCAGGCAATGAGCCTTTGTTAAGCATGAATAACAATCGTTCCAACTAGACAATGGCAACTTTTAATATCGCCCAAAGTATTACTGTAGTAAATTTCAAGTGGCTGGATACTTCTCTTGCTATAAGCTTAATATCTTACTGGAAATCACACACGATCACAGAATTATGACCTTCGATCTCAAAGTTGTGAATTTTTAAAGCATATTCATAAAAAGTATTGTCAGGACAATGTTTATTTTGGCACCATTGTTCAAGTACGAAACTTGAATAATCTAATCAAGAATTGACATTTGATGTTTTCAGTATCGTTCTGCAGTCGTTGAGCTACTCGAGGTAAGTTGTTGTATCCTATATTCTCTGGCCTCAGAATAAACATATTTTTGTTATCATCTTCGGAATCCTTCGGGCAGAACGGGTACTTGTTCATCTTAGTCTAGCTTAATAGTACAAGCTGAGTTTATATCTTCATGGACTGGCCGGAGCAGTGCGTAATAACATAGCGGCAGATTCCAAAAAAGTTTTCTCACTGACGGCAGGCAAGCGAATCTGGCTGTTGTCAACATATTATCGGTAACATTTCTTTCGTCTCCGATTCTCACACTGTTAAAAACATGCGTTGGAATGTACAAATATCCATCATCTGTATGTCATTCTGGAAGCTTACAACCGTATAAACACCCACTGCTATATTGAAATAAATCTTGTTGTCTAAAAAATATTTTCCTCACATTTTTAAGAAGTTAATTAAATATTTACTATTGCAATACAATCAAAATGGCAGATATATGGTTTTATTTTTTAAATTAGGACGTATATATGAAATAACGCGATATATCTATCATAGCAGACACGAAATTTCGAACTGCAAACATAGGTAAGGGTCTTGCTCAAATACTCTCATATTTTAGCACCAAGTATACTATTTTTTGTGTCGTAGCAATGGAACTAATTTTTCTCTCATTCATAAAACAAATCTACTACTTAGGATACAAAGCCTACCATAAATGATTTTTTATTCAAATTTTAAGTTTTTTCTACTATCATAGTAGATTCCAAATATCCTATATTCGCCATTTATTTTGGTTTGCTTATCTGCAGTAAACTACTTACCTGTAAACTATAAACTATAAACTATTGCTATTGGTAAAAAGTGTGCTTTCAAATTTAAATGCAAAGTGCGGCTCAGAAAGAATTCTTTTCTCTTTCATTAATTCACAATTAAAATTACAATTTCAAAGAATGCGATTTATTGGAAAATTTAATCATTTTGAGTTTCTGATAAATAGGCCACTTACTTACGAAGTGTGCCCATCCGCACTTGTTTTGTTGCTCATCATAGCAAACAAAACTTACGAGTCTATCGACATCAAACCACAGCGTATGTATTCAGTTCCATCATGATAATTTCTAGTTTCTAGAAGTTATGAATGTATCATCATTATGTATATAATTATTTTGAAAAATTGATATATTTTTAGACATTAAAAATTTTTTTAACAGTCCTGTTTTTCACAATTCCGTTCCCAATGAATACTACTTGCTCATTTTAGCTATTGTCGCAAACATACATACTAATAAGTATTGATTAGTCGTATATAAAATATGTATATAATCGCCAAATATGCTTATAATTCAAATTTTATCATTAATTTAACAAACCCATTTCTTTATGCCCTTTGGTTTTCATGAGTTGGTAACTGCTGTTACTTTTCTTCTTTGCTGCACACCAAATGATTGTGCTTAAATATGGCAATCAGAACGTCTTTTAGACAATAAGTGAATTTCTTACCTCGGCAATACTGTTGCCATTGACAAATGAGATGAATTGAGAAAAAAAAGAGAAGGGAATCTTTTCGATTTAAGTTGAATAATTTAAAAACCATGAGAACTCTTTAAAAAAGTGTTTATTCGCAAGTTAAAAGTGTGAATTTTAAAATGTGTAATAAAATTCTTTGAAAATTTTCGAAAAATTAAAAAAATTGCTTGGAAAAAATTTTCACATGCAAAACGACTTATTGAGACTTATGGTCTTATAACAGAAAAAAAAAGAAGAAGAAGCAGTAGTACAAGCAATAAATAACGAAAATTTTTGCGAAATAGGGAAACAAAAAAACAGGCAACAAGCATCACCAGCTTCCATTATATTCAAAAGGACATCTCGTGTAACAAGGAGGTTTTGCGTGTGTCGCTCTTGTAATATGTGTAAAGGAGTGTAAGGCCAAATTTTACCAAAGCTTTAGTTTTGTAAGAAATTGGTACGGGCGCCTTGGAATTTTGGGTTTTCAAGGTGACTTCTTTGCCACATTAAAAAAGAATTAAAAAGCGAGCGCTTGAAGTTAAGACAAATACGCGGAATGGCCAAATCTATGGATACAATTACCTGCAAATTGCAGTCTCTAGAAGAGCGTTTACAAGCCGAAAATGAATCGAGACGTCTTTTTGAAACATCTACAATGGGTATGGGACGTCCGAATACACTACGTAGACCTCAGCTAACGGGATGTAAGTAAATTGACGGGCAATCTTAGAGTAAAAACAAACCTGAAGGGGGCTGAAGCGATGAATTCTTTTTAACCAAGATTTGAAATGAGAAGCGGTGACGTTTTTCTGATTTTTTTTTTGTTTTCTTTATTTCTTAACACGTTCGCTACCTGTACGTAGAAACGCACGGTTTTCTACATGAAATGGATGTAAAAGAAAGCCAACTGCAATAAGAGAAATGGGAGTTTTTGTACCTCAAAGTATGTTTTTTAAGGCGTTTCTTATTCTTCTGAAATACTGGCCCATAGATAGAGTTGTTCATTGATTGTCTAGCAGTTTGGTTGTCCAGTCTTCACCAAGTTGATCCCGCGAAAACCATTTCGAGTAAGAAAATCTTATTAAAATTTTGAAGTATTTACTAATAATTGCGAGTCACACTTCAAGATATAGAGCAAAATATAGCTTCGTACAGAATTCTAGTGGTATCTTTTTTGTCATCTGTACATGAAGCGATATGATATTTGTGTATACACTCCACAAGTGAAAATGTAAAATTTTTGTTGTAAATATGCATGCGTATATGTTCTTCGGCGTGAATAGAGGATTTGTTTTAGCCACGTCTAACTACTGCATTTGCGACCGCATTCCTTAGCCTTTTCTAGAAGAACACAAAAATTAATTAATGAAAATGTCAATAGTGTCGTTTGTATAGTAGTCGTTCCATTATATTACATTTTTGCTGTGGTCTTCGAGTATTTAATATTAAACAGGTTACTCGACCATGTTACTTTATATATGCTCTTATTCTGACACGTTAATTATATCATTTTCGAGTTTGTTACACTGTGTCCATAGCTAACGTACAGTCGTATATTCTTCCGCAATTGACGCAGTGCTGACAATATATAGTAGACAGAAGCAAGAGGTTTATCGGAGGGGAGTCCCAAATTCCCATTTTTCTTTATTTATATTAAAGATAAATCGTTACAATAATTAATTTAGGCCAAAGAAACAAATTCTAGGACTAAGAAAGTACGATCAGCACTAGCAACCAACACTATCAGCTCTTCTTTTATAAAAAATAAACTAGATGTTTGTTTTAATGAAATTACATAGTTTATTGATATTATGTTCTCCAGTTACTTTCAGGAAGTTCATAAATTGGATGCTCTGAAAAGGGAACTTCGAATGTTGGACAGATTTTGGCATTCGCAAAATACATATTTAATCGTAACATTTTGTCCACAATTGCAAATTGCGGGTGTAGATTTCTTAAGGGTCAATTTATGATTGATTTTTGTCAATGTTTTGATCTTGATTTTTTCGATTGGATACACCGGTGGAACGAGATTACGATTAATGTGGATGGTACCACCGTCGATTTTTCTCATCAATTTTCTCTTTGATTTTTTTCCTAATATACTTTTGAAGGTTAAACTTTACCTTTCTGCTGTCCCTAATTAAATTAATAAAGATCAATATGACTCTGTACTCAAAAAATATTAATTTTATTTCCTCAAGTGGCAAGGGTATTTCTTACATTGTTAATGGTTTTCCAGTTGGAATTTGGAGGGTTACTGACAGCTTTTATGACTACCAAATTGCCGAGTAAGCCTTGCGATGCGCTTTCCTGCCCACGAATAGATACATTTTTCATTAATTATATATGTTGTATTTATCATAGAGAGAAGTAGACATAGTCAAGAAAGGATTTGTTACAAATTGTTTATTGTAACATTGCGAAAAATAAATTTTTTTTTACATATTTTAAACACGCGTATAGCAGGTATATTCAATTGCCACCATGTAGCTTCTTCAAACTAATTTCAGATGTAACGAAGTTGTCTGTAGTGACATTTTCAACAAAAATCGCTATGAAAATGATGTTCCTTTAGACTTATGGGTTACAATTTTATACTTTACTTCTCCATTTATTATTCATGTTTCGAATTCATTCATATTTAAACATAAGAATAAAAAACTGAATCTCTCGCAAGTTAATAAGTCATTTAAGTAAAATCGGTAAATATTAACATAATCTGTAAAAAGGAACAAAATCTATAAATGTCTGAAAGTGGAGCATAGCTTCTTATAGTTCGCTACTTACCACACATTAAATATTAGTAGATATCACTAAGCTGCCTATATATATAAATCTGAGTTATATGGGCAAATCATGTGGCTCAGATATGTGACGGGCAGTTGTGAAGGTGTTAAATTTCTCTTAGGCACACGCATTTCTTTACAATTGCGTATTATAGAAAAACATTAACCACCACCATCAACACAAATGTACCATCACTTAGTTTTGTTGGTGTTTATTGTGCTGTATACATACTTACATTCACAAATACATTCATACATTCATATATATATAAGTATATGTAGATTTCAATATTTCACTCTTTGATCCCCTTCTTAGTTATATACATTTTTATACTTTCCTATTGAGTTGTGCGTATTTAAAATTTTTGTTTTTGTAAAATGAGAATTATCTTTTGCTTTGTTGTTATTACTGTTCTGTCGTATTGGATTTCTTTCATATAATATCTACACACTCACCTAGCATTTGTTTATTGTTTTCGTCCGCATTCTCATGTCTGTTTGTGTTACTGCAGCAAAAGTAAAAACAGCTTATTGGGAATTTTTTTTTTTTTGTATTTTCGTAGTGAAGACTTGCCCATCTATCTGCACTTCTGCCAATTCGTTATATGCGCTATTTATACGCTATATAATACATTTTGTGAGAAAATGTTATTAAATATTCCGCAATTCATTAGAAAATGACAGAGAATCGTTTTTGTTAATTAACTTCTTATTTCAATATTGACTGTTGGCTAAAAAGTATATTTTGGGCATAGAGAAATGGGTTCTTCATCATATAGTTTTGTGTGCTCAGGGCATGCATCGCTTATAGGACAAGCTTTTAGATATTCAAAGTGCGTTCTCTTACCGACAACGCAACATGATCAGGCTGTAGTGGCGTAGAGCTTATAACTCTTGAATATTTAAACTTCGAAACGAATTTATTCCTAATACTATTTCCAGGCTTACCGCTATATTCGACCGAAAAGCTAGCGAGAATAAACAAATATTGAACCACTTCGTAATGTTGATCATCAACGCCGATGTCATTTGAAGCTGTCATTGAAGTCATCGTAGCACTTTTCGCAAAAATTTTCAGTGGTCGCTTCAAATTTCCCTTCCCGAGTGTCTTTTGTTACATTACTCTATTCAAACCGCATCCACTTCCGATGAATACTCCACATCATCACCGACAATGCTCCTGAGTACTGAAGACCTTTTTTAATATGTTCCGCAATTTCGTCCACGCAATTTAATAGAAAATACAGGACTTGGGACAAACCATTGGTTCGTTATTCGTATCATAAACACCTTATGCGAATTTAATCCCTGGAAGTTGGCCTTGTGTACCGTTTATATACTTGTTTCAATTTAAGAACTAATTATGCTGATTAAGCATAATTTTTAAATATACTATTCCAGATACACTTTGATGGATCTCAAAAATCAATTCCTATTCTCACTGCCTTCCATTTTTTATTAAGAACAGCAACACCAAAAGACTGATTACCGAATGCGAGGATTTGGATTGTGAACTTTTTTTCCTTTTTCAAAATTATTTTGTAATTTGCAAGGGAAATTTTGAATTGTTCTTAAACTTTTGGCTTGGTTGGGTGGGCTGTTCCATATTGCTTTAGCTCTTCCTTTTATTTCTCTTTTCAGTGGACAACATACCAAATCGGAACCAAATGACGCTGGATTTCGTAAGACCTACCGTACCTGCCACTGAATCTGAAACTGATAAAAAATTGAAAAAAATTCACAAACAGACTGGCATATTAACAATAAATGGCCACAAATATAAATCGGATATTAAAGATCTCGAGCATTTGGGTGATTTAGGCAATGGTACCAGCGGGAATGTTGTTAAAATGCGCCATAAACCTAGTAGCATGGTGATAGCAGTCAAACAAATGGCTCGCACTGGCAATTCGGAAGAGAATAAACGTATATTAATGGATTTGGATGTAGTATTGAAATCACATGACTGCCAATATATAGTGCAATGTATGGGCTTTTTTGTAACCATTTCCGATGTTTGGATATGCATGGAATTGATGTCAATGTGCTTTGATAAATTATTAAAATTGTCCAAAAAACCGGTACCGGAGAGCATAGTGGGGAAAGTTACAGTAGCGGTAAGGAAAAGTGAAAAAAAAAATTGGAAAACATGCATATGATGAAAAATAGATAAAATAATTCAAAAACTTTTCTTTTTTTTTTAACGTAGACTGTTAAAGCATTATCGTATCTGAAAGAAAAACATGGTGTTATTCATCGTGACGTTAAGCCATCGAATATACTCATCGATGAACGTGGGAATATTAAGCTATGTGATTTTGGCATTAGCGGTCGTCTCGTAGATTCAAAAGCGGTCACGCGTTCAGCGGGCTGTGCAGCATACATGGCGGTAAGTGATTATGATCTTTGTTTAATATTAATTAAATTGTGTTTATGCACATAGCCTGAACGCATTGATCCTAAAAAACCAAAGTATGATATACGTGCCGATGTTTGGTCTTTGGGTATAACGTTGGTCGAATTGGCTACAGCACGTTCTCCGTACGAAGGCTGCAATACCGATTTCGAGGTATTAGCTAAAGTGTTAGCTTCCGATCCACCCCGTCTACCGGAGGATGATATTTTCCATTTTAGTTCGGAATTTCATGATTTTGTTAACAAGTGGTACGTTTGATAAAATAATTTAATCGAAATTAAATTAATTGAAAATTTTCGTATGCAGTCTAACGAAAAATCATGTTTTAAGGCCCAAATACCCGCAACTATTAGAACAACCATTCATAAAATATTATGAAATAGCCCAGGTCGATGTACCGCAATGGTTTAAATCTGTAGTCGATGCAGCCGGCATTAAAACACATCGTAGGCAAGTACACTATCTCGTTTCTTGTTTATATTAAATTTGCATAATTTCTTAGTTTTTGGACAGATTTTGTCATAAATTTTTGCTTGCCTATTTGTATATTTTAACTTGGTTAATGATTTGCTTCAAATATTTTTTCAAAATTTTTTTGCCTGCTGTACTTATATTTTATTATACATTTAATATATGATTAATTTTTGTTAGATTTGTTTTGTTTTTGCCATTTACTTAGTTATATTTTTTTTCTACTTTTTCTTTATTAATTTTTTTATGTAGGTAACTTAACTTCTAATTTTTATAAAACAAAAAAAAAACCCTCAAGAAAACCCTGAAATATATATACAAACCATGTACATAATAAAAACTATTAAAAACAAGTGTTGAAATGAATGTGAAAAATATCCAAAAGAAGTATCTCAAAAAAGTTTTAAAACGATACAAAAACGAAACAAACAAAATTCCCTAAAAACAATTTAGTTTATATCTATATAAAATAATAATAAAAATAAATCATACACACTCCTCTCCTCTGTGCTCAGTAAGTATTATTTTTAATTTTATTATAAAATATGTTTAAAAAAAAATAATAAAAATTTATAAAATGTGTGTTCTTTTTTAATTGTTATTAATTTCAAAGATTTTCCTATCATTTAAAGCATCTTGTTGTGGCCATCCATTGATTCATTCTAATTATTTACTAAAAATGTCGCATGTTGCAGTTTAGAGAAAGTTTCTAGTGCCATTATTAAAGTGAAAATTATAAAAGTAAGGTTGGAAATATTTTTGAAATTAGGTTGAATTAAATTGAAACTAGCTGTCGTTATTTGGGTCTTTTTTCTACCACGATAAAAAATAAAAAAAAAAAAACTTCAAAAAAATTAATCATCGGCACCTTTTATGAGGTTAAATATTTTCAATTTTTTTAATAATATATACATAAGCCAAAATTTTTATTGCGATTTATTCCCCTAAGATCGTCTAGGCATCTACTCGGTTGCATCATTTAAGAGAAATCGGTTTCTAATAGGTGTACAAATAAATTCGTTGCACTTCTATTATCAATTCAACTTTATTTAAAATACACTTAGTGCAAAGCTTAATAATCTAAATAAAATCATTATCTATGGTGAAAATCGAGAGGGAGTAAGTGTGGAGAATATGGGGGGTGTGATAAAACTTCCTATCCTGAGATGAAAATTATTTCCTTGGTTGCGCCGGACGTAAGCGAATTCCATCGTTTTCAAGATAAACATTTTTGATTCGAAATCTCGCAAACTATTTGCTACGAGTATCGTAGTTTACTATGTTTTCACTCCAAGCTATCTTCATCATTTCCGTAACTTGAGCTGCATTTTTTTGGCGGTTTAATCCAGATAAAAATGGAGAAAACGCAGTTGCATAAATGACATCCATTTCTTTAAACTTTGATATTTACTGAACGACAGCGCTTGCAGCAGTGGCAGTTTATATCGTTCAAACATCAAGATCTAAGATATCTATACCTGAAATTGCGGATTTAAAATTTATTTGTACACCTAACAATTCAAAATTCTGCGTGTTGTAGGAATTTCTCATTTTCGACAATATTAACGAATGAGGCCATTCATTATTGTTAAGCTTCGCTCCATTTATCAGAGCGTTATTCAATTTGTGATTTGTTCATTAAATTTCTTTAAAACTGTTTTGCTAACTAGGTTAGAACATTAAAAATATTCGGACAGATTTTGGATGAAGCCTCACCACTTTTTTTTTACCCTCATCACTAGTAAAAGCAAATTTCAAATTTTAATAAGCAGCCGTTCAATTTATTATAAACAAATAAGAACGTTTTACTTGTCCTATTTTGTTGTCTAGTTTTTGTACTTATCACAAAAGCTGAAAGTATACTGGATTTGCTCTTCGATTAAGTAAAAATATTCTTTAACAGCGTAAGATTCCCAATAAGCTTCCTCATGTCCGTCTGCCCACTTATCTATCCCCCATTGATATAAACTTGGTGAAGCAAAGTCGACCATAAATTACCCTACATCATCTCGCTTACAATTATTCATTTATTTTCATGGCAAACTACCGAAAATTTTATCGTGCTTCCATATGCAGGCATATTTTGCTTGGCATCACTTATATGGTAGGAGACCTAAAAAGTGAGCTGACGTGTGTGTCAAATTTAGCAGAGTCGACTTTTTTATTAAAGTTATTATGATTTCTCGCCTGATTCTGTTAGAATGTACTAAAAATTAGGCTTTGTTCTCATACAACGGCTGAGTTTTTGTGAAAGCTTTTTTATGAACTGAGGCCCATAAATAGGCGTACAAATTTGGCATAGTTTATTTTTATATCAAATTACTATAATGGACTAATTTTTATCATAAAATATTAAAATTTATATCTTTTTGTCATATAAAGGCTTAATTTTCGTAAGAACGGTTAAAAAAATAATTAGCTCATCAGATCTAATTTTTTTTACATACATCTAGCATACCTGAATACTGCTGCAGCGATTTTTGTCCAGGAATTTTGAAAATTTGCATAAGGTGCTATGTGGGGACTGGCCGAGAAAATATTTCGAGTAAATCCATTTTCGAGAGCGCTCGTCTTTAGATCGATGGCAATCAATGTATCCAATTACGTCAAAATATCACAAAACTAGGGCAAAAATATATGAATGGGCGTTAGAAGCATAGGCAGAGGACCACGGACAGACAAGTCTAAATCGATTCAGTGACTAGGGTACGGATACAGACCACATAAATGGTGAAGGGTGTAAACATAGTAATAATTTAATTAGCGGCATACTACATTCCTATTATTTGAAATTTTTTTTGAGGCGAGAAATATTCACAATTTGAGTGAATTTTAATTGTCAACGATTAAATTTTTTGCTTTCTGTGTATGTTTGTTTTAAGTTTCTATAACTCCATTTTAAAGCAAAATATGCTTTAAGTAATGAAAGCTTATAGAGAAAGCAAACTTGCTCGCAGTTGTAATAATTGATATTTTATAACTGTTAGGCTTCCAATTATAATTCGTTTAGCAGATTGTTAGTATTATTCTAAAGATTACCAATCATATAAATACATGTTTACCAGTCTTTACATATGCACAAAAGTACGGCTTAATGTTTACTATATATGTCCCCTTAAGCTGTGGTGATACTTTTGTGAAAAATAAAAGAAACCTTTGTACATTTTCAGGACACAATTCTCAATGCCGGCTACCTACGATGCTAGCAAACACTATAGAAATCCCGCCACTGCCGTAACAAGCAGTAGTATTGCGTTAACAACGATTGCAATGACAATAAATTCCAGTGGATCCATAACAACAGCACCAAAGCCTACAACTTATATACCCAGTTATCAAAACTTACAAAGAGGCAACAGTCTTAAACAAAATCAGCAGCAACAGCAAGAACAACAACAAAACGATGAATATTTAATCAATAGACATCAGCCATCACAACTACCTCAACCATTAAAACAATACAACAACAGTAACAATAGTTCAAATGCCACAAATAGTTATCAGGTGGAGTGTGGAAGATTGGGAGGAACAGGATGTGGGAGCGCCCAAGGTGGTAGTGGTTCAGGTAGCAGTAGTGCTACCAGCTCTAGTCCACTTTCACCACCTAGTTTTAGCTATAATGCCAGCTGCGTTGGCAAAGAGGAAACCCAAAAATTTTATCGTAAGTCTCCTTTCATGCAAAGAAAATATAACAACGTGGCAGCAACGACCAGTTATAAATATAATTCACCGGGAGATGAAAGCCCTAAAAAGGAATCCGTATTAAGTAGTATAGGTACGTTTTTTCGTATCGCATAATATATTTGTAATTTAAAATACAATCAATTGAAATTATTTAATTTTAGGTCATTCGATATTACGTAATCTCACGACTTCACCGTTTAGCCAAAAGAAACATCCGCATGCTGTACCTCCTCATATAAACCAAACTGACTCTTCAAGACTTCTGCCTAGCAATAAAGATGCTCCAATAATTTTTGATACTTGCGATAGTTCAACAACACCAACAACTACTACATCTAACATACAACTTTCAAACGCAGCCACAGTTTCGTCAGCTTTTCAACGTAAACGATTTCAAGCTCCCTCCGAGGGAAGGAGCAATTTAAAAAAATCTGGGGTTGAACAGCAGCAGCAGTATCAACAGCCACCAGAAAAACCTTCATTGATATCACTTACCAAAAATGAAGTACCATCACCACGTGTACAGGGCAATCATAGTCCTATAGGTAAGCGAAGTTTTGCTTTTTACAATATTAAGGAGATGATATTAATTATATCTAATCGTTAATTTTATTATCCATTCTTGCTTCGAAAAATCAAAATAAGAATAACGTTTTGACCCTGACTTCAATCATCATTTCATCATCATGAATTCATAATCATGTCATTTATTTGACTTCGACAAATATATACACTCTACTAACGTTTAACCTTTTATACCGTTTTTAGTGGCCTTAAAAATTGTATTGACATCGACGCACACATTTAGCTAAATCTGTGAGGGATAGGGGATCAAGTTGATCAAAAGTATATGCATTTTACGATTTATCTCGGATTTTGGATTGTTTTCATAACGCAGATACAAGTTTGTAAATACCTATCCCTTTTATAATACAGAAACAAAGTAAACTATTCTCAATAACTTGACAATGAACTACCCAAGTTTTTTGCCTAGCGAAAAATTTAAATGTTTTGTATGAAGAAAATAGATGTAGCAAAATTATATCGATAAAACCTAATCAATGAAGTTAATCGTTATCCAAAGTCTGTCTTTAATTGTTGTCTTCTGCTAATTTACCTTGTTCTCAATGCATCCCACCTAAACACCTCTTTCAGTTATTGTTCAGTTTATTATGGCCTGAGGCGGCAAGCAGTATCATATTAATTTTTATAGTTGATTTACTTTTATAAAAAACTTCTCCTAAATTTTCTTTAAGGTACTTGTAGTTAGTTTGAATAAATTAAATTATAGTGTTGTTTATTTGTAGTGCTTCAGCGATTCTACCATCAACAAAATCAATTACGTGAAAAAGAGTTAGAACGTCAACAGCAACAAAACCTTCAGCAACACTACTTCTCTAAGTATTCACCACCAGAAAGCGTAAATACTTTTCAATCCATCCCTCCACTACAACAGCCACAATTATCTCATATGCCTTTCACGTTCACTAGTTGTGGTAATAGTGCTGGTACTTTGATGTCAACATATTCAACATCTAGTCAGTCATCTACACAATCATCACAGTGCTCACAAATTATCAGTACTGATATTAGTATGAATAACGATAACGACGGTGGCAGCAATGGTAGTGGAGGTCCTCGTAGTTTACCATTAACGAATACTGAAAACAAGATTTGTCCTCCTACTATGGGTTTTGGGATTTCGCCAACGCCGGGTCAATTGCAATATCAACCATTGCCTCAACAATATCTAGGTAGTAATGTAGGATATACAACTAACACATTGAGAAGTTCACGGTCGCCTCCCACATCGCCTGAAACCCTCTCCGACTCGGCTGTTTTAACGGCGAAAGGACAAAGCACTACTCCATCTATTAGCCGTTTAAGTAAATTGTATGCTCAACGGCAATTACATCCACAAGGGCCAAGTAGTGGTGCAGGCGGCAGTTTGGGTAAAGGAAGTTCAACCAAAGAGAATAACTATAAAATGGATAGTGGTAAGTGGTAAACCTGTAATAAATATGACAATAAATGAATGCTTGCTTGAATTATTTTATGCAAACATTAACATGAAACCTGCTTAGTTTTCATTACATTATTTTTTGTTCAAGTCAAGCCGCCTTTTCGTATTTTTCTTATTGCATTTTTGAAATACCATCATCACATTTAAATGCGTTCGCTTATGTTTACAAATTTGCACCAACACGAAAATATTCTCATTATCTTTCTTGTTTCTTTTTCATTTATTTCTTTCTTCTCATTCTCACATACATGTCCTGCCATCAATTGTTTCTTTTAATCTCTTTTATTCTCGCTCGTTATGCTACAAATCTGCGTCACCTTTTACGTATTCTATTGCATATTATGTTTGTATAATTGCCTTGGGTTGTTGTTGTTGTTGTTGCTCTCATTGTGTTTTTGTGATTCTTCTGTGCTCGCTCACACCAACAACGTACGCTTGTCTCTGTTGTCCTTTATTTTGCACGGCATGGCATATTGAATCTTTTCCGTCACTTTAACGTAACCTAACGTGACGTAATGGCTTAGGCTGGTTTAATAGCCTGGCAGGTGCTATGAAACGTCAAATAGCGAATTATGTTAAAATGAATAATTCTAACACTCATCTAGCTCAGACATCGTCGACCATCAATGGTGCCGATTGTTCGTCCCCCGATGTTTCCGAAACCAAGCCACAGTCGTATTATCGTACCATGTCGTCGGCTGGCAGTAGCACGAACACGAGTAATAGTACCTCGCCTACAGAACAGGTGAAAACTGTGGTCGTCGGACAAACAGACGGAACGGAATTTCAGGAGGCTTCTAATGCTGCCGGCTTTTTAAGACGTTATGCGGTAACTGGTGGAGCTAATGCATCAACATGTATTGCCGTAGGTACGGCTGCAATGCCAGGTACGCATACGCCTGCTCATGTTCTAGCTAATTTAGATAAACGGCATCGTTCTCCTGACCCACCACCACGCTATAATCGAGGTCAATCACCTTTATTACTGCGTAAAAATCTTCTAGAACTTAGTGGCCAACCACCAGGTGGTTCCCCATTGCTAAATCGAAGGTATGCACATGAAGTCGTTGATAAGTTCTGTACGTTGTTATGTTTCTATGACTTTTTTCTTTGTGTTTCTCAGATATGTTACTGCCTCCCCTCCCTTACCGCCACCAAGACGTGGTTCTGAAAGCGTACCCGGCTCTCCGCAACACTTTCGCACTCGTATTCATTATACACCTGAACCACAGAGACGTATTTATCGTACAATAGATCAATGAGTAGCACTGCAAATTATGGTTATGTGATATTGGTATGGCTTTGTTGATGATGACTTTACCACGGCTACCACTACTACTGCTGTTGATGCTGACGCTGGCATTGAACCTGCTGGTCATCATTCAGATTTGACTACTTCTGAATTAAGTTCCACAGATTTTCGTTTGGACAGCAATAGCCGCAGCTTTAGTCACGGTGGTAATAGTATTGTTGATCGTTTGGATACATTAGCTACAACAACGGCTGAATCACAAAATCTAAATGCTATGCAATGTCCGGCTTCGGCACCAGCATTTTCTTCGTTATCTTTAGATGCTGACGACATGGAGATGGCTCGTATGCGTCGTGCTAAATATTGGCTGCAAAAGTAGTAAAATGGGGTAAAATATTTTTTTGCTCTCACATTTTTGTTCTGTTTTTAACCATCATTAGAAAGAGAGAAAAATATGAATTCGCTCCAAGAACTGAAGACCAAGCCAAATCGAAATCAAATATCTTTTAAAAATGATCGGTTTGTGTCAAATTAATTTTGTTAAAAAAATTATCCATCTGAGAGAGTGCACACATTTATTCATTTTGGAATAATGGTGTGTACATTTTAAAATTCAGCACTGGAATGCTAAATTCTATATTTAGCTGCTTCTACGGTCTGTAATAATTTTAAAACAATTTGAAGCTTATTTGCTTCCTTTATTACATCAACTGATTTGGGAACGTTTTAGGAATTTTCTCGGGTGCCGCATTGACCGACTGATCTGCTATGAAGACCGACTAACGGCTTTGTAATGCCTATTAATATTAAAAGTAATTAAAGGAAAAAAGGAAAAAATTAAGGTAATTATTTTTGCGCGAAAAATATTTGATAATTCAACAGTGTTTGTTATAAAATAGCTTTAAAGCAATCAAATATGAGTTAATTATTCAATTTTGGAACGCAAAGTATTTTTTTTCTTATTAAACAGAAATTTCGACTATCACAAAGCTGTCAAGACTACACTTAAATCTGTTTCAATTTATTTCACTCTCACGAGATTTTCGTTAGCCTGCGGCACTGAAGTAAACGTATAATAAAAAAACAAACTACGTTCAAGTATAAATAATACAAGGACGGGTTTTCTATCCTTGGTTTCTCGATTATTTCTTTCAGCCGCGAGACTAAAAAATCGAAATTGTCTCATCACTTTTACTTTAAAACTTTTCATATCCACCACCGAAGAATGCAGGATATATACTCATTTTGTCAAAAACTATGCAAACGTTTGCTTCAGAGAATTTGTAAAGAATATGTATGTGTTCCTAGTCAATAACAATTGCTGAATCGATCTAGGCATTTCCATTAGTCCGCGAGTAAATCTACGTAATCTTTGTGATAAACGTTATCCCGATCGCCAAACTCAGGTATCAGTTGAAAATTTAGCAAGAACATTAAAAATTCTTGCAGGCAAAATGCTATTGAAAACTAGGCAATAAGGCCAAAGGGCACGCTCATATTACAGCATATATATTGTGAATAGCCCTATTTTCAAAGCCAAAAAAATTACGTTATAATGCTTGTTACTCATAAGCAACAACAAGCACAACGATATACGTTTCCGTGTACATTTTATGGCTCGTCTCAAGGTACCGATAAAAAAGTAGAAAAATCGTCCAGCACCCGCCCGCACAATCTTAAAGAACATCGAAATTCATTTATTTATTAGTTTTTTTAAAGTTTGTTTTAGTATGGAGGTGGCGGGTGTAAATGCTTCGGCCACAGCCAAATATAATTTTCTTATATGCTGCTAGGACACGAGTAAATAGTATTAAGCCAACAGGAATTTAATTTTGACCTTATGTATGTTTCAAGCAAAAAATGACTTGACTTCAGAATTTGGGATTTTGTTTAACTTTACCGTTTCCGATTCGGGCACATATAGCTAACAGTGTTGTGCCCGGTTTGTAAACCGTTTTTGAGTATTTTATATTATGTTTCGATATTTTTCTTGCACTACATACGCGTCAAGCCTATGTCTTTGAGGATCAAGAATTCTCTTTATGTACAATATATATTAAACGGAATTTTATATATAGAAAGGGCGGCTGGGATATCTCCACTATAAAAAGATTATAAAGAGTATTGAACGATCGTCATGGATTTATTTTTGAACTTAAGTATTTTTGCGAATTTTTTCGTTAAAATCGAAAGTCAATTTATATGATAATCAATTCTGTAGTAAACATTAATTAATTATAAAAATCGAAATAAGAATAACATGTTTTTCTCTTTCCAGTTTTATAAAGCTTAACTGTTCTAACTGGTGGTTAATATGTCTTTTAATTTCTTGTTTTAAATGTTAAAGTTATTTTAAAATAATTTCTGAGTTGCCAAAAAGTAAAAAAAGGAAAACCATTGGTTTGTATTCCATCAGAATTTTTTTTTTTTTTGCAAATTAATCTATAACCTATACAAAATGATAAATGTAAAGTTTCTTACAGACGTACACTCGTGCATACATATATGAATACGCAAATGTATAAACCACTAAAAAATAGACTACAAAATTTGTAATTAACTTACAGCCTATATACATGTTAAGGCTTTTTTGAAATGCGCTTTATAAATAAACAAAAAAAAAAGGAGAAAAATTGACAAACAATAATGACCATATTTATAGAAAACAATAACAAAGGAAACGAATATTTAAAACAAATTAGCCATAAATATTTATAAAAAATTTAGGTTGGATTATAAAAACTAAAAGAAAAGAAAAATAAGCAAACAAAGCTACTTTAGATGATAAGCGAATACAAAATGCAAGCAAACAAACAACAAAAAGAACAAAAAGAAATGCTCTTCTTTTTTAAATATTGAGCTATAACCAACACCAAATAGTGAAGCAATATATACGCGATATACATGTACATTGTACACATACGTATGACATGTATACGCAAAGTCGATTAAAGCAAATTTATTTAGCGCTCGCCTTCGTTCACTTCAAAGCACTGACAAGGGGTTAATTCGATATAAAAGGACAAATCCGCTTAACTTTCTATCCAGGGAGAAAACACTAAAAAAGATGTTCAGTTTAAAAGAATCGTGTTTCAGAATTTTCCTTCAATGCACTTAGTTTAAAATTTGTAATGATTCAAAAACTGATCTTTTCCAAACAAGTAAGAAAGTTATATTCGTGTCTTTTGTTAAATCTTAGAGAACCCTTTTCTCAAGCCTATTGCAATTTTCACGTTATTCGGCCTTCAATAGACGAACATTACCATATGGCAGCTAAATAATGAATCGCATTCAAACTTTAAATTTAATAGTGGTAATCCTTTAATTTGAAATTCATTGAAGACTGTAAAATTATTCATACACACATTACGATTATTCATTAATGACCTTAAAATATATATGCGATCAAGATTAGTTTGGGTTCTTGAAACGATTTGATAATTTGATTGTGCGAGGCGTGTTCAAAAAAACAAATGACTTTATTTTTCTCGAAAAAAGGTAATCCCTCTGATATATATTGCACTTGCGCCAACGCTTTTTCGAATCCTCAAAGCCCTTTTTATATACGCTTTTTGGTATGGCCTTAAGCTCTTTCGGCGATGCGGTCTCTATCTCCTTAATCGCGACAACAAATTGTCCGTGTTTTCATTTTTGGGAAGAAAAAAAAGGCGCAGAGGGCCAAGTACGGGGTATACGATGGGTGAGGCATGATTACGACGTTGTTTTTGGCTAAAAATACGACTATTCTTTTGGTCATAATTTAGCAATTTCAGAACAACCTTCATGCCTAAAACATCCGAACTTTTCGACGATTCTCCATAACAATTTTCTTCCCTGCTTCAACGTTCCGATCGCTTGTTGACAGCTGCGGTGTCCAGGGCGACATTTTCTCGACCTTCTACGAAGAGATTGTTCACTTATAAACATATGTTTTTTGTTCAAAATAGACACAGCATAGTCAACATTTTAAGTGTGTTGGAGCACTTAATTTTATATTTCACACGAAACTTAATATAGATTCTTTGATCCATTTTTTTCGATATCAAAAAATCGCCAGGCACAACAAAAAAGGTCTACCCCTTATATCTGCCAAAAACAAACTAAAAATGAAAAATGGCTGGTAATGTTAGCATATGTCAGGGAGAAATCTCTGAACACAAAAAAAAAATTCGAAAACCGAATGTACTTAGCCTATGAAATTTGAAAAGTCGTCTTTTTTTACACAATCCTCGTATATGACTGACTTCTCCATCTTATATTGAAATCGTTTCTGAAATTTACATAAGTAATTTAAATTTGGTGAATACACCGATCAAATGTTTAAAAGTTAGCAGCGGTTGCAATCTGAAATTCAGAACAAGTACTTATCAATGATATTCAAATATTTTGTAAAATTTGTATCAATCGGCTCAACTCAAAATCCAAATACTTTTAATTGATTAACTTATTATACTTTTGCATAACTTTCTTACTTAATAATGCTTTGAAAAAATACAGTTTTTTTATCATGAGAAAAAAATTTTTCTTAACTCTAGAAATTTTATGTGCAACTGACCAAAAATTAGTAACTTTACGTTTGCTTAAGTTTTAGACGGTGGAATTTAATTTATTTTTTAATTATCTATATATAGACTTTATTATTGCTCACTTTGTGTTCAAGTCTGTCTGTACTCATAGGTGTTCAAAGTTCCTTTGGTTCGTTTTTGCTTTATTTCGTTTTCCCTTTTGTTATTTAAATTGAAAAATCTGTTTAAATTTATCGCCTTGGACAGATTCCCAAAAACTTTTTGCTGCCTTTTTGTAATTTATATAAAAAAAATTCAACAACATCATATTTAACGTTTATATCACACTTTGTAAGCAAGAACCTAGAAAAACCGACTGATTAAAAAAAAAGGTTTTTAATTATCATTGTAATTATTATTTTTATTTTTTTCGTTTTTATTATTTTATCCGAATTTTTATTTCTTTTGTTATATTTAAATATACGTGTATATATATGCGTGCATATACATATATACATATATATATATATATATATACGTGCGTATATACGTGCATATATATATCTATATATATATATATATATATATATACATACAGTGTATATATATATGTGTTTGTATTTATATAAAATACCTTTATCTCTATATAAGCGAAAAAGAAAACAAAATATTACGCCTAAAAAAAAATGACTCAAGAATAAAATTATATACATTAAAAAGAAAAAAAACAGAAAACGAGAACCCAAAAAATAAAAATAAAACATAGTAATTTCCCTTTTTTTCTTATCAAAAATAATTTAAAGCATCTCACAGCGAAGACCTTCCTATCGCTATTTTACTAGTGTTATAAAATATCCTTATATCTAGAATTTTGTATGAGAGGCAATTTCTTTGTTTTCATTATGTCGGTTATTTCGCCAGCTTTATGGCACATTACATAGATAAGTGGTTGCGTATAGAAGAATTCAACTTTTCTTATTTGTGCCAAAAGGGACTGAGCAGTACCGATCACCAATTGCCTCTCTATTTGTTACTTGTATCATTCATTGGAGAAAAAGTAAGATCTAATGATGACGTAAACATTCATAACTACCCAAACAGTTTGGCTTTTTTGGATGTGACATCATAACTTACACAACTTTGACTTGATTAACTTTCAAATAAAGAATTATAGCGGCTAGTGGCTACAACTTATCACTCGAGGGCTTTCAACCTGTGACAAACTGATTTTGCCGCATATGATGAAGTAATGTCATGGAAAAAAGCGACCCTGTGTTATCTGTTTTGATACGCTGGTCGCTCTTTAAACAGCGAGCGGCTCAGATCGATCAACGGTTATTAGTCGGCGTTAACCGCTCCACCAAGCTTTAAGAGTTCATAATAGATCATTCTTTTTCGCTGAAATCAAATATTAAGCGACGTCCTTCTGGTAAAACGATGTGACACGTTTTATGTTTACCCGTAATATTTTGGGCTTAGAATTCTCGAAATAAACCCACTTTTCATCCTCAGTAACAATGCAATGCAAAAACGACATTTTATATCACTCGGGCAAAATTTCAAATTTGTTTGTAATTTTGAGAATTTTTTTAATATTTCCCATGTTTCGTAGATGATTGGGAATAGCTTCATGACTAATGCTGAATTGTTCTGTGAAATGCTTTTATGCTTCGTCCAACGTGGACGAAAACGGCGCATCTTCGTCCCTTTTCGGCGGTTTCTTATGACCTTCAGGTTACCGCTTTTGAAACGGCAAAACCATCGTTGACATGTATCTTGCGATGGAATATGTTCACCATAAGCTTCTCAAACCAATCGCTATTATTTAGCAGTAGTTTTCTTTAAATGACAGCAAAGGATGAATTCTGTCCTCCGAATATATTTTATTTGATACCAATTTCGGCATGTTGAGAACAGCAAACATGTGCTAAGCTAACACTTTTTCAATTTATCACCTACGTGCGTTTAATACTTTTTGATGGTGCCTAAAAGAGCAGTAGACATTGGGGACCTGATGGCAAAGAGTGAAACGAACGAAGTGACGTTACTGTGAAACAAAGAAACGGGGGTCAGTCGTTAAGTGGAAGCCCGCGAATTAAGTTATAAAATCGTAAGTCGCCAAACCTTTTTAGCTTAATTTCATTAACTCTTTATATTTATTAGACCATTAGTCTAATATCTTGAATTCTAATAATAAATCTTTACATTCTTTACATATAGGTAGCCCAATAAAGTCTACATACGAAATATTAAGGTTTCACTTATTACTGAGGGTCAAAATGTATATTTCTTAAAAAACAAAAATTTATATCAAATAACAAATTAATATACGATTTGTGGATAAAATTAAAAAAATGAATATTTTGTTGGACCGCCTTTAACATCTAGTGTTGCTTGCATACGCCTTAGCATTAACGAAACCAATTTTTTCGTTAAATCTACATGAATTTCATTCCATTCCCTAGGCAAAGATTTCTTATGGTCTTCCTTATTAAAATTTTTATTTTTTCGAACCCGCCTATCCAATTCATATCATATGTTTTCAATCGCATTCAAATCCGGTGATTGGGCAGAAGAATGCAATTGTTTGCGAACGTTGTAAACTAGCCACTCTTACAATGAGAGATGTATGTTACGGATCGTTATCCTGCTGGAAAATCCATTGCCAAAATTGCCGGAGACTTCAAATGCACTTTCAAAAGATTGAGATAAACCTGACGATGCGTCTGTGTCAGTGTCAACAAAGACCTGTTTTCCTAGTCCAGCCGCAGACGTACATCTCCAAATCATGACAGACCCTCCGCCCGGTTTCACGGTTGCTATCGCTTTATTAAGTTTCCTCAATACACTTTATTTACGATCATATCCGATTTCGAAAAATTGTATCATTTTTGTGTGGTTTTGCAAAGTCGAGGTATTAATTTCGCTTGTAAATGCTTTCTCTCATAAAATGCGGCTATGAGAACCATTGGCTTTTAAGACATTTCGAACGGTTTCGGGACGAAAATTATATTTTTGTTACTTACAGTTTTCTAGGTCGCTTACAATATCAACATTCGGTTCATTTGTTACAATTCGGAATCGTTTTTTACACTCTGTAAGCTTGTTTGGTCTCCCTGATCGGTGCTTATTTTCTGCGGTATTTGTGTTATTGTAATTTTTTAAAGTAGTTGGAACAGTAGCACGACCAATTCCAATTGTTTTTGCTATTTCTTTGTACGATTTTTCCTCGCTTCTTAACTTTATAATCAATTTTCTAATCTCTTGAAACATTTTGCGTTTTTGTATATTTTATGACATTTCAAGGAAAGGAAAAAAAAAAATTCTTTTAATTTAACAAACTCATTTATTATTTAAATGTAGGAAAGAAAGTACAAAAACTAACTACCGTAAACTAAATTGTATGTACGCTATATATATACGCTATATATATATACCTACTACGTATGTATGTATATATTCTTGATCAGAATAAGATTCAGAGTTGGTTTGATTTCATCGGGGTGCTGTTGAAGCCCTGCAAAGGATGAAAGCTGAGATTTGAAAATACGGACGTTATCAGCTTGCACGCACTATACGTTTACAGCGGGAAAAAACAGTAATTTATTGCTGTATAAAAGATTTTCATCTAAAATCTTCTACAAGTATATTCTAAAGACGAGCATAAAATAAATAGACCAACTGTTTGTCGGGAAAGTGATATGTATCAGAGATTCACTACAAGGTAAAAACATTTTGCACTTTCATAACTTGGGTAATAGGTCTAAGTTATCAGGAGTCGGTTTACGGTGCTCTTCATCGAGCAAAGTCGGTATCGAATTGGTTATTTGGGTTGATGCATTCGTTTGCGAGCATTGAGTTAATGGTACTCGATAGCGTATGAGTGTTTGCTCGACGTCGAACGTAAGATGTCGTATTTTAATACGAAAGCAAAATAGCTATCGAACTTCATATTGAAGATAAAAACAAATAAAAACATTGACTGCATCTATATGAACTTACTATTAGCGAACTGTATATGAAAAATTAGTCGTCTTTGCAAATACTCAGTTTCCGTAAGAATGATTGTGTCCAAGAAGTTCAAAAATTGTGGTACGTATTCAAAATCTAGCATAGTTTATTTTTATATCAAAATACTATTATAGAACAGTTTACATCATAGAATATTAAAACTTAAACTTTTCTGCCCCAAAGAACAAAATTTTCGTAAAAATCCTAAAATAGGGTAGGATACAAAAATAAATGTGCGTGGCCCAAATGTGACACAGTGACTTTTTTTATCTAAATTACTATTATAGGTTAAGTTTTATCATAACATGCAAAGGATCAATTTTTATGAAAGTCTATATATAGGGTAGGATTCAAAAAATAGGCCGAGGTAGTCCAAAGTAGATACAGTTAATTTTTTTATCTTAAATTGCTATCATTTTCATCATGAAGCATTGAAAATTGTACCTTTTTGTCCTATGAACTTCAGTTTTTATTATATGAGAGGGGGTTGAAAAATTTCCGCGGCGAGTCCATGGTTTTCATGCCAATTAAAAATTTCGAAATACTATTACTGAGCCACTTTTGCGGCGAAATTTTTAAAGCTGCAATTGTTTCCATATAACAACTTTTCGAAATAGATCGTTGTATAGTGAACAATTAAAAAAGTGGACCGATTCAAATTGTTTTCAATAGCATTCGTCCTTCGGTCAAAACACATCAGTGAACCAAATGTCACCTAAATATCTCAACAATTGCGACTTGTAGCTTGAACACAAATTTACATGGACAGACATCAGACGGACAGGCTAACAGAGAGGCGTAGATCAATTAAGATTACGATTCTGAATCGATTGGTATAATAAAAGGTGAGTCTATCGCAAGCCTTTCTGCGTGTTATATACACGTGCAGTAACTTGATACACCCTGTACCACAAGTTGTGTAAGGTATAAATATTACTTAAGCAATTTTAATGTTTCATTCTTGTGCGATTAGCACACTCTAAACCGACACGTTGTAGAACGAAGAGTTCCGAATTTTTATATAGCAAAACTTTTGACGTAAAATGAAATAAGTGGCGTTTGTATTCGTTACAGTCATTCGCGATTTCTATACTTTTTTCGAAAACTAGTTTCCCAGCACAAGATTCATTACCGACTATCATGATTGCGAAACGAATAAATGCTTTCACTTCACCTTTACCTTTAATTATGACTCCTTGCAAGTTCTACTAGATTGTGCAATTTTTTCCACCTCATTAAAAGAATAAGAAATATTTTTCCTCATTCAGATATTTTGCCAGCAGATTGTACTGTTAACATATACATATATTCTCGAGTATATAATATTTTAGAAAAACAGGCATATAAAATAAATAGGTCTCAAGTGCGATAGAGTTTTGAATACAGGCGAGCATATGATCTAAATTATCTGGCAGCCTTTAAATCCATACTTCCTAAAGCTTATTTGCAAAACATAAATAGAGAATAAATAAATAAAATAATTAAGTAACGTAACCTTGTCCAATTCCTTAAAGGTGCCACGGAAAATTGCAATAAAACCTATTACATATGTGTAAAACACACTATTAAATAAAAACAAGTAAGAATGTTATGGATAATCTACACCATTTCACCTAAGACATTTACGCACTAATTTTCTTAATAATGCACCAAAAATTATACATTATTTTTATGTAAATGCATAATTTGCATTAAAGTCTTCATATTGGAAGATACTCAAACATCAAAGTGATCTTAAGTGGGCAAGCTTAATTTATTTTTCAAATATTTTATTATTATATTTTCCTATTGCTTCCGTTATAACAAACCATAAATTAGGTTTTATCGCCATAGCAGGCTTTGCTTTCAGGAGAGTCCTTATATATGCTGCGGTCTAAGAAATAGATCTATGTGATCTAAATTCGCTATGGTTGATTTACTACGGACCAATTTTCATCATAAAATATTAAAAAGCGGACTTCTTTAGCATATAAAGTATTATTTTTCATTAGACCCTTTATGGGATCCCAAAAATCAACTTCCGTGGTTCAAATTCGGTGAAGTTTTAATTTTTATATCCAATTGCTATTATGAATGAATTTTCATCAAGAAGTATTGAAAACAAGTAAGAACATTATAGTCGAGTTGGACCGATCATTAGATGTCCTACATCGCTTCGCCATATACCCGTTCGCTTATATACCCGTTCTGGTAACAATACACATTATTTTAATGCAAAAGCATACTTTTCATGAAACATGCATTTTGGAGAATAGCCAAAACATCACATAATGTGATCCAAATTTAGCAAACTTAACTTGATTTCCAAAAATTTTTATTTTTTATTATTTTTCAGGTTCACGTACAAAAAACAAGAACATAGACTTTCTCTCGTATATAAGGGCGGACTGTTCATGATAACCCGCATGTATGTTAGGGTCTAAAAACGGGACCAATTTGATTTTAATTCCATATCGTTATTTTTTTTTTGTGCTAAATTGGTGCTATGGACCAATTTTCATCACAAAGCTTTAAAAATTAAGCCTTTTCCTGAAGTGATTACTATTAATGAAAAATTTTATATGAGATGGTATCCAAGAAATAGACCCATGTGGTTCAAATTTGTTCCACTTCATTTTTGTGTCAAATTACTATCATGAACAAATTTTCATCACAAAATATTAACAATTAGGCCATTTTGGCATAAAAATGTTTATACTTCAGGAGAGTTCTTTTACGGGTTGACGCATAAAGAGTAGACCTACGTGGTACAAATTCGCTAAGATTGATTTGTATGTCAATTTACTATTGTGAATTAATTTTCACCACGAAATATGGAAAATTAAATGTTTTTTCCATGGCAACACGTATTGGAGTTCAAGAAATTGCCCCATTCGATCCATACTTTTCACACCAATGCCGAAACACTATTACTAAGCGATTTTTCTCACGAAATTCTAAAAAGTACAAATATATATATATATAACGACTAATCACAATAAGGTGTATAGGGGAGTCGAAAATGTAGTCCGATACAACACATTTACAATAACGTTTATTCTCGGGTAAAAACGTATCAGTGCGCCAAATTTTACCAAAATATCTCCAAAATTGCGATCTGTAGCATGAGCATAAAAAAACAAGAGAAGCGGAGAGACAGACAAACTCAGATCGACCCAGAAATTGATTCTGAATCGATCAGTATAATAAAATGTGGGTCTGTCGCAAGTCCTTCTCGCAGTTACATACGTCTATATAAACTTCATATACACTGAGCCGCAAGCGGTGTAGGTATAATAAACTAGTAGTTCAACATAACCTTTTTTTCGCTATAGAACAAATATGTCTTTACGAGCCTGAAGAAAATTTTCGCTAAAATTTATTGCAACCTATAATGAATCTAAAATTTCGAAATTATCAATTTTAGTTGATATAGGACGATCTAAATCGGAAATAAATTACATTTTCTACGTCGTCACCATACCGTGTATGTACATAAAATCGGAATGTATATCCTCGCACTTTGTAAGCATTCCATTCATTATGACGTGACATCAAGAAAAACATAACAGACTTCCTGCCCACACAAGCAATAATGATGAAAGAGGCAAACAATCAAAAACGATTGTTAATGTAATAGCGGAGTTGGAGTTGCTTAAACAAGAACATCGAACAGGCCTCCAATGTATAAAATCCCTTTTATTTTACAGATAGTCTTCCGATCTCTTCTGATATTCGTTTCTCTTTGAAATTTCAAGAGCAGCACTGTAAGATGGGACATGAAATACACATTAGGTCCTTCATTTGTTTATTATTTACTGAAAAAGTTCAGTTAAAAAAAAGTATCATTAACCGAATAAAGGGCTTAAATGACAATTTAAACCCAAAAAATGTAGATTGTAAAAATTTTGCTGTTACAAAAGCGTGTTTTTATATCATACTAAAAATGGCTTTTATATAATTAATTAGATTATCTAGAGATGAGGGCAAAGTAAAATAAAAAAACAATAGTGATTTAAAAATGATTTTTTTTTTTCTTTGCAAATCATCATCATAAGTGTCGCCAATGAAATCACCTAAGGAAAATGTAAAGTTTAACGGTGTATTTACAAGAATGAACATCCTAACTGTTTTTAACATTTAAACGCTTTTTTTTGGTTTCGTAACTTTTTTGAGTAATAAATAATGGAAAAATATGCCGTAAGCAAAAATTTATACTGAAAATATGGATCTTTGTACATGTCCTCCTCACTAACACAATCGTCTTACGATCTCTCAAATTCAATTAAAATACAATCGCTGATTATATGGTAATAAAGTCGCAAATAGAGTGGAACCTGAACTAAAGAGTTGCATTGCCTCTCTTGCTTTGCGCTAGAAAGGCAAATCTCCTCATTTGTTAAATGTAAAGCAATATATAGAGCAATATATGCAGTCGAGAGACAAGAGTATGATATGAATGGCTATGAATATGAATATGAATTTTTCACTTTTATGAAAAATAAAATCTCAAAGCAAAAGTCATTTAAGACAGCAATAAAAGATAACTAGAAACGATGATTATTAACCACAATAATGTTTAATTTAATTCAAACGAAAGTGCCGTGACCACATATATAAATATATAAAAAACGTGATATACAAACGTTTAGGCAAATTACGATTATCATTATTAATCTTTTCGAAATTGCTAAAAAAGGAAGAAACTCAAGTAAAAACATTGTAGCCGTGCAAGTTCATCAATGGTCAAGCACAGGGAGGACAATAAATAATATGCGGAAGTATCGAAATTATTAAGTCGCGCTATGGTACAAATTACAATAAAAGAATTTACAGGACCATTGATAGCGCGGAAAATTAATCCACGATTGACAGATAAATGCAACTGTTTGGATGAAACGTATACTAAATTAAAAAACAATAAAGATTGCGCTGTAAATATATGGCTAAACCATCAATAACAGGCAGCTTTTGATATCTACTACTACTTCGAATACAGCCTATATAACTTTCGTATGTTCAGAAGGTTTCTTAGTACTGAGTGCTGGCCCATGCTTTTTCCTCATTCTTCTTCATCGTCAAGTCTAATCGCCCAATCTTAATCCACCCGCACTCTCTGTTAAGCGCATGATGTGACTGAAATCGTTTCGACGTTAAAAAGTTTCTTTCAAACCTGTTTGAACGAATTTTATGGGATATAAGATATCGAAGTGATGATTTCAAAAATCCATTCCGCCTTAAAAAAATAGTCTTTGAATGTAATCTCTTATATAATTCTAGATTTTTTCTCAGCCCATAAGCTGAATGATAGATAAGATGTCGGGTAACGCAAATGGTATTTACAATAATGAGATTTATATATGACGGTATAGTCTTCGTTTGTGCTTATGGCAATAGCGGCAGGCTCGTCGGCAACTAGCAGATATACCAGAGGTACGAATTATTTTCCTGGCAGATTTAACGTGATTGCGTTGCTCGCAAACTGAGGCAACGCAATTTTCGATTGATATGTGGAATGAAGGTTTCACTGTGAATTCAATGTAATCGTAATTGGTGTTCACAATCTCTCTCTCACCCTTTCTTTTTCACAAGTTCTCTTTGTTACATGTAAAAACAACAGTTGGTTTTCTCGAAAGAAAACATTGAAATTCTCCAAAAATGCACACTTAACAAACCAATAAATTGTTGAGCGGTAAATACAACATTCTCTTTACAATAGAATTGAAAAAGAAAATTTGTGCTGTATTATTACTGAGAAAGTAAACAGTATCCACATCTATAGTAAGTAATACGTACATATATATATATATATATATATATATATATATATATATATATATATATATATATATATATATATATATATAACTATATACTTATCTACATGAGTTTGCTATGAAAAAGAGTATTAGTTTTTAATTTCTCAAAATGAAATGAATGTATGGGTAAAAATAATGTCGATGCCTAATAAGAATTACATTTTTCTAAGTGGAGAAAACATTTTTGATGCTCAGTGTCACGGTTGAGCTCCAAGCATACGAAGCGCACGACGTTTTTATTAACGATCGAACAAATAAATAAATTAAAAAAAGAAATACTTAAAATCACCTTAAGTTAAAAACAAAAACTTATAATAAATAAAAAAAATTGAAATAATTTTCTTATAATAAAAAGTAATTATAAAACAAAAATAAGATGTCTATACAGTCTGCACAACAGAAAGAATTGCCGATGTTAAAAAGAGCCGCTTTGCAAGTGGTGGCCGGTGGTTCAGCTGGTTTTGTGGAAGTTTGTATTATGCAGCCATTAGATGTTGTTAAAACACGCATGCAATTGGGCGGAGGAGGGGTAAGTATTTTAAAGGAAATGAAGTGGAATTCAAAAAGTATGTTGAAAATTTCTTTTTTCATGTTCTACGCTTAATGATCGCATCAGTATTACGTATAAATGTATACTTTTCGCATATGCTTTCGTACACTCTACCTCAAGGTCGAAATGCTTATACGCATACATATATCACGAGATTCGATTTTTCTTGTTTGTTTGGTGTCTTTTTTTTATTACCCATCTCAAGGCGATGGTGTATTAAATTTATTAAACGTTGTTTAAAGGGAACAAATATGGCTTTAAAATTTGTAATTTTTGATAAATCAAGTTTTAAAATTGGAATGAATAGTCGTTTAATTTCGCTCACAATCAGGAAAAAGGGAAACAATTTTCGCTTTTTTTTATTTATAATGGAAAATTTTGGTATTAAATGTGTCGTTAGCGCAACCATTAGGTCGGTCTAAGTCAGCCTTTTTTTATACGATTTCCAATCTCTATGATAGGCTCCTTTTTCCTCTATATTCAAATAGAGTAAATCACTTCAAAGATCTCTCTCTCTCTTTAGTAAAATTCGATCTTTACTTTGCCTTGCCTATGCAAATGTATGTGTTTTTAATTTTTCTCATACGATTAAAAATTTACGGTATAATAAGAATATCGTAATTTATTGAAAATTTCTTGTTCAATGCAGGAGAGGGATGGGTGCAATAAATTCGTTCTTAACCGCAAGTATGATTTCTCTCTTGTTTTTCCTTTTTCTTTACGATAAGTCAATCGCGTTTATTTCTTAAGTTTCTTTTTCATTTAAAGAGCACTCGTGCGTTATTTGAAAGCGCCATATCAGAGCGATTATCTGTGGATAAAGCACAGATATTTCCAGTGACTGCAATATGTGGGTGTTTTAACGCTCTCTTGTATGGTATTGAAGTGCCGCTCTTGTCATTTACTGAACTCGTATTCGTCCTAAATATGTTTGGTTAATTTATTCGTATACACCGGTTGACGGCTGTTGTCGCCTTTGTATCACGTTTAAGTACACAATCAATGATATCAAGTGTTTACGCTTTACATTTTCTTTTTGCTTTATGTATAATCTATTAAATAGCATATATATGTATTTGTGGGTATATATCAATAACTGGAGTTATTCGGTGCTTTACACATACATATGTATGTATATGTATATATATAGTATACTTCTTGCAAAACATACTAGTATTTTATATGACGAACGGAAAAAATTGCGAAAACCGTTTGACATAGATTTGTCAGCCTGATTGTTGGAAGGGAAATACATTTGCAGATAAGCATATTGTAACACTACATTTAAAAAATAAGAGGGAGGAGTTCTTTTTTATTTTAAATTCTCACGCTTTGAAAATTGGCATAAATATTTTGTTTGCTTAGTATAACACCTAATAAAATCTAATAAAAATTTCATGTGAATCGGTTCATTTGTTTAAAAATTCTAGCTTGCGGCGTAGCCGAGAAGCACTTTAAGGAGTGGTACCTGTTGACGCTAAATAACTACCATGAAGCGGTTCCTTTCATTGTATCTTTATGCATGCGAAGACTTACTATCGTGATTGGCATAAGGACGCTGAAGGCATAATTAATACTCCCTATTGACCGCTTAGTCGTACAGAAGGCGCCTCTTGTGAACAGCATCATGATAGTCGAAAAAACAATCAACATAACTTTTATTACTTCGACGTCGTTTTCCGATTTCGATTTACCTTTAATGCGACATTCACTTGAGTGTTGAGTGTTTTCTGGATCGAGAGAAAAAATTGATGTCTCCATTATTATCGTTACGTGTTTTAGATTGTTATAACTTGTTCTTAGCGGGGACTGACTTTTACAGGGAAGTTTGTCTTCCCAATGAAAGAGAAACGAAAATAATTTTATTCGCTTTTTCACTTTGGAGAAGATAACTTTACCAACCGGCTCACACAAAAGCAATTGTAATTTTAGTGTTTCTTCCTTGAATCTGTGGTCATTCTACATGCATTTGCCGACGAATATCTCGCTGAGGGAAATGGGGTCTAGGCATGTCCGCCGGTCCGTCTATATAAAAACATTCTTCCGGAGGTATTGGCCCTTCTGTAAAAATGGATGACATTGGTCCGAAGACACGCCTGCAGTACCATATAAACAGAGAACACTTGTTTTTTGAAAGCAAAGAAATTTGGTTCTTACTCACTACGCAAACACAAGAAAAAATCCAACATTAAAAAATTTTACATATATTCTATAACTGTACATGTGCAAAAAGCAAAAATCGTCCACGTCCACTAGACATTATACAATATCCACCTTTCATTTTTTCAAATGCTTTTTTCCAATCTTTTAATCATTATTTTTAAATTATAACACAATGAACTAATTTATTTTTGTTGCGTCAAATATTTTAATGAATCTTGTAAGTTTATACTTCTTTTTAGTTGTTTAAACATATCGTTGTATTGCTCGCATTGCGGGACAATAACCTCTGTTATTTTTCTCACCTTAGATTATAAATTAAATATGTAATCAAGATATACATATATATATATATGTACATATGCATATATATGCATATATGTATATATATATGTATATTATGTAATACGAATATGTATATATGTTACATATATTATATCGCATTCAATACGATAATGATATTAGTGGATATTCGACATTAGTCGAATATAATTTTCGTACTGTTTCCAAATGTATTTAAAAAAGTTAGAAGATATATTTATATTCGTGTTTGTATGTATGAGGATGTAAATGTTGGACTCCCATAAAGCCTTTCTTTTTTGATGCAAGCGTGCAGGCATTCATAAAATCCCAATTCATCTCCTTAGTCGTGCCGTTAGGAATTGCAACTTCTGAAATTTGACTCAAATTCCTAATGAGCGGTCTTTTTTAGACAAATTAAAAATTCATATTTGGAGTATCTAATTCCATAGATACCTTGAAATTGCCTGGAGAGCTTAATATCAATAAAATGTTCACCTTTATTAAAGCGACTGAACTAATCATCTACTCTATTCCATAAAAACAAAGCGTCGAGGGTCTTTGTTGCTAATGTCCACCCTACTTCTAATCTCGCAGTTTATTTCTTTGGTCTAAATTGTAATAATAGGCAAATTTATTTAAAAACAAATAAAACCACTATAGTAGGCCGCGATCCACCATTAAAACTCCTAAAGTTATTCATATAACAAAATTAAAAATAAGGTTATCTATGAGAAGTGGTCGAAAAGGTAGTCCGGCTCGCACCATTTTGTATGGCGCTCGTCCTTTGATCGAAGCACGTCAGTGCACCAAATTTTATCAAAATATCTCAAATGCGGCGGCCTACTTATGAACACTTGAACTTATGAACACAAGAAAACAAAACGGACAGACGGACAGGCAAACCGAAAATCGCTTTCTAAATTGACCAGCATAATAAAAGGTGAGTCCATCTCAACTTCTTCTGCTTAAATATACCCTTGCACCGTTTTTTTTTTTTTTATTATTCCAAAATCGAGTGTAAGTCCATAAAATTTTAATTTATCGAAAAAATCATTCAATATTCACTAGAAGGCCTTATTCTGAAACTGAAATCGAAATTTCAAAGCAAGCTTGAGAAACGTGAAAGGAAGAAGGGTTTGAAGTTTCAAGCACCCGCAACACAACTGTGTGACTACCTACGTAAAATCGATTTTGACGTGCATTTAAACATTTCTCTAATTCAACTATTTTTCAATTAGTAGCAAAAACTACATCTTTCATCTCTTATGAACAGGTGCTACTTGGGAACTATGTCTCGTTTCCATTATAGAAAGCCTACAGGCATTGTAGGTTATCTTATGTTACAGCTCGTCCAAGAACATTGAACTTTATATAAAATAGTCGCTTTTTGACCCAAATGTATCCGCTAACAGCACTGCATATAATTGAAAAAAATGTATTAATCTGTTATTGCTTGTGAGATTATTGTAATAGATCGGTATCAATGTTTTTTTAAAATAAAGAAATCTGGGAAAAAAAACGACTGACTCAACAACGGTTATGCTCATGCATCTAATATATTTCCTTTTATCTTTATCTGGGTGTAGCGTATAATGGGTTGTTCCAAGCAAACGGAACTGTCACTGGTGAACGTTATCAACAAAAACTAATACAATAAAGCAAACAATTAAGCCAAGCGCCGTACGATATCACAATTTTTCGACACGATTACGCGCTCGGCCCGGTAGGACAAACTTTATTTTGAAAACATTAGCAGTAGCGAAACGAATTGTAATACCACATTCGCCGTATTTATTAAACATTGCTCCTTTTGATTACTACTGATTTCAATCGATGTCTTATTATCTGCCGGAGCAACTTTCCGATTATTATGACAAGGGATTTTATCGTAAACAGCCTAAAAAGTTCGTTTTTCTTTTTGGAATTTTGAAGGGTTTTTCTTCTTAAAATAAGGGCTTTTTTCATAAAAAAGCTAACAAAGCATTATATCTTATACACATCGATATAATAAAATCAAGCAAACAAAGCTTCTTGATGTGACATATATTTTCAGTCAATTAACCAAGAGAAACCACAAAGATTTTATTTCTCCGCAGTTAATAAAATAAAAGCATTCACTTCTGCTTAAAAGAAAGAGTTTTGTTAATATTTTGTAGACAAACTTTGTGCAAGGACATCGAGTTGAGCTGACAAACCAGCTTGTAATGCTTTTTCACACATTACTGCCGTTTTTCTTTAATAATTTTCTTTAATAATACTCAATTGCGTCAGTCGTTATAAAAGGCTTTCTTTGGTAACGAGCCCTTTGCGTTGAAACAGCTCATGTAATACGCTATATTAAGCTAACATCGTCCAAATGGAATAGTATGTGTATATGCCTTCACGGTCGGCGTTAATGATTCATGTGTCCTCCATTTTGCCCCTTTATACTTTGTGTATTGTATAGCGCTCATTGTTCATTACCCGTCACGATTAAGCAGTGAAGTAAATTGCTATTCTGTTTTTTTTTTCTAATAGTCCACTCTACCTATTCGAAACTCAAAAAAATTATGTTGTTTGCGATATGGCGTAAAATTTCAAAAACAGCAATTTTACATGAACCAGCCGCATTCTTATTGAGTATAATATAGGACTAATCACGCCTTATTTTACAGCCTTTACAGTTTATTTACACACCGTTCGGTTTTATTTATTTCTTAAAAATTAACTAAAAATTTATATTTTCTCTCATTATATATGTAATATTAGCATCATTATAAAGGGGTGTTTGACTGTTTTGCGAAAATGTCTCGACAAGAAGGTTTTTTTGCATTTTGGAAGGGTATATTGCCTCCTATTATAGCCGAAACACCGAAAAGAGCTATAAAATTTGTATGCTTTGAACAAACTAAGCCATTGTTTATGTTTGGAGCTGCAGCTCCAACACCACTGGTACGTTTCGCAATATTGAAAAGATATATATAAAATTACATATAAATAATAAAATTAAACTCCTTTTGTATAATTTTATTAGACCTTTTCTTTAGCCGGTCTAACAGCTGGTTTGATTGAATCTATTGCAGTGAATCCCTTTGAAGTAGTTAAAGTGACACAACAAGCTGATAAAACTAAAATGAAAGAAGCACAAAGCACTTGGACGGTAACACGGCAAATCGTACAAAAAGATGGCTTTGGTTTGCGGGGTCTTAACAAGGGCATTACTGCCACAATGGGCCGTAATGGTCTTTTTAATATGGTCTATTTCGGATTCTATCACAGTGTCATGAAATTGACGTCATCATCTGATGATCACTTCAAAGAATTCTTTCGAAAATTTGCTATCGGTTTCACTTCGGGTACTTTAGCATGTTTCGTTAACATACCATTTGATGTCGCCAAATCTCGTATACAAGGTCCTCAGCCCCAGCCTGGCGTTGTTAAGTACAAATCGGCACTTGGCAGTATATTATTGGTTTACCGTGAAGAAGGTTTTCGCGCTTTATATAAAGGTTTAGTTCCTAAAATTATGCGTTTAGGCCCCGGCGGTGCCATACTGCTATTGGTTTACGAATACGTTTTGGATTTGATGAAAAAGAAATGTTTATAATAATGATTACTTAATACAAGAAAAAAGGGAGAGGAACCAAGTGATTATACGTCTTTACCTAATAAAAGCCATTTTATATACTTTATATACAAAAACTTTTCGACTGTAATTATTATATATGAAAATAAATGTAAATTTTTTTACAATATTTGTAATGCAAAGAAAAATCTGATGATTGTAGTCCAAAAATAACTGATTTACGGCTCATTTTGCTCGCATACAGCATCAATTATAGAGTTGAATAGTTTTTCCTTTCTTTTTTTTTTATTACTTGCTTGTTTACTCTTATGTTGGTTTTGTGTTCCAGTTATTTTCAGCTGAATTTTCTGTGAAATATTGTAAACATACATGTTTTTTAAGTATAATGGTAGAGTATAAGGTTTTAACTATATGTACTAGTACGTGGATTATATATATATATATATTACGATTAACTTCATATCTGCATGAAACAAAAGTTGTTGCGGTTCATTTTGGCAACGGTTGGTTATTAATTTTGTAAAATTAAAGTGGGGAGTGCATCAATTTTGCAATCCGCAGATTTTGCTTACATTATTTATAAATTTGTGCGCCCAATTATCTGCTGTTGAATTGCAAAAATTAAAAAGTAAATCTAAGGTGTATTGCATACTGTCTTAGAAGCGTTCATTATCAAAATTCATAAGTCATTGTTTTTCCCGGCAGTACAACATAGTACCGTCTCTTGTTGAAGACCTGCATTAAGGACATCCAAGCGTTCTAACTTGTATGTGGTCACAGCAAACGTTGACAGTTATGGTGCCATCTTATTCGTTCAAAAAAGCTAAAAATATATCTCGATAAGGCCTCTGGATGACCTGTGCACCGAACAGTCGAAGTTCTTTATATGCGATTGAACTTCATGGAAAACTTAGTGAACTTAGCGAACTTATTGACTAATATGCATAAAGGCATAAAGGTATCCTTGCTTAAAGCACGCCGCAGAGATATTCGCATCTTAAGAAGTCCACTCGATCGATAAATCTGGGTTATCATAACCAATATCGCAAGCATTAATGTCCTCTTCGCTCTTAATAAAACCGTGTTGTGTTAGTGCTGTGAACACAATTGAGCGCGTTGGCTGATTGGAATTGTTTTACGCAACGTAACTTGTCATATATCGGAGCGACATTAGTCATCTCAAGTTGCACTAAAAAGTGTAAATGTCAAAGGTCGAAGACACAAAAATGGAGGTCAGATTTTGATCGTGAAAGGAGAAAATTAACACGAAATCTGTATAGTTGATTTCCAGAATCACATTTTAAAAGCCAATTTGTCGAAAAGGTGACGAAAAATATCAAAGATGTAAAAACGCGACTGATAAACCCAGAAGGACATTTTTGAAAACCATAAAGCATTTCCTTCAAGTGCCCATTGTTATTAACTTCAATCAGACAAAACCATTTTATTACAGGCGAGAGAGTTTCAGGCCCAGTTGAGTAAGTAAAAAATATCGTTCTTCCTTAGATCAAAACAAACTTTTCGGGACTTGCACTAAACAAGCTTTAATAAAGCCAAGTGAATGTAATTCTACCAAGGCACGATTACTTGCATGGCGTTTTAGGTCACCACAATGAATGTTCACTTAGTGTCTCAGTTTAATCAATGCGTTAATCTTCTGCTTAATCTTGACGAGTAATGCCGTCAGATAAACTCAGAGGCTTACGAGGACATTCGTGTAAGGAAAGCCATGTGTTCTCTTAAACTTGAATTTATTAAAATTTTCATCTTTTTGTCCGCATAGCAATGTCAATAGCAATACATACATATATGGTATATTTTTTCAAAAATAATTGACTAGCCGAACGTCTAGATAGTAAAGTGCCTGTTGTTTATATAAAGTAAATACTTGTCTGGAAGCATTGTTGTTATAAAATAATCTTTCCCTAGTTTGAACTCTGGTGATCCATTGGCTTGTAACATAAAAGTGTAATAACCAGATATAAAAAACGAATTCATCGATTAATATGTGTAAATGTGTTATGAATGAAATGTAGATTTAATTGTTGTTGTTTTTGTTACATGTCGTTATGTTGAGAAAAGACTAATAACAGGAGCCTTAGTAGTCTTACTTATATTTATATGTATATGGAATAAATAGAAAACGAAAGCTTATCATTGTGTTAGCATCAGTGTTCACTATGCTGGCCAGCGTATGTATAATTGGTTCATGTACATTTTAACCAGAACTAGCTAAACTTGTTGCCTAACGTTTTTTCCGATTAGTCGCCACAGCACCAAAAATGTAGCAGTTAATATGAAAATCATAATGCTTGTGATTTTTAACAGTTCTCAGTTGCAGTGCGAACAAAACGGTTGCTTATTTAAAGGAACCAAACGAGCACATATTTGTGTACAAACGTATAAAATATGTGGTTACAATCTCTTGCTTTTGTGGCAATATTGTTGCTCGGCTTGAAAGCGATTGCAACGTCGCAAGCTCAAGTGGCTGAAGTAAGTCGCAGCCCAAGAGCCATTGACCTGAGTACATTCGTGCGTAATTTGCTATTGAAAAGTGCTGCAGCAAGCGACTTAAAGGCCAATATAAAAGCTACTCCGGGACCTAGAAGACGCCCCGCTACAACGTTGCGGCCACTGCCGTCACGGGCACCGCCACCACCACCACAATTTAGATATAATCCCAACGTTTTTTTCCAGAAATCAAGCTTTGGATTTCCTTTTAATATTGGTTATGGTCCATACGGATTTAATAAATTCCCGAACTTCGATTACAGCGACTACGGTGATCAAACAGTTCAACGACCACGTAAACCACAGCCTACCGCAACAACTACTACAACTACTACTACTACAACTACGACTACTACAACGCAGAGTCCACCACCAGCACCTCCGTCACCTCCATTTAGACGACCCATGGTTTACCGAACAAACGAGCGATTGGGAGACACACATTCTTTTTCGTATGATTATAATTACGATCAATATGATTACGAAGATCCCAATCTCGCCACAGACCCACAACCTTCACCATCACCGCCACCTGCACCCCCTATGACACCATCTCCAACGCCAGCCCCTGAACCGAGATCACGTCCCAGGCCTGGAAAATATTTTAGATTGAGACCAACACAATTGCCACCCCCTGCAACAGGCGAGCCACCAGCGTCAGAAGAAGCACCATCCTCAGCACCAGAAGTACCGCCACCACCAGCACCTTCTCCTCCTCCATCTAGGCGACCCATAATTTACCGACCAAATGGGCGGCTTGGAAAGCCAAGTTTTTTTTCGTATGATTATAACTACGATGATTACGATTCCGGAGATCCCAATCCCACTGCAGACCCACCACCTTCACCGTCACAGCCACCTGCACCACCTATGACACCACCTCCAGCACCAACCGCTCAGCCGAGACCGTCTCCCGGACTTGAAAAAAATCCTAGATTAAGACCAACACAGTCGCTACCACCTGCAACTGAGGAGCCACCAGCGTCAGAAGAACCGCCATCACCAGTACCAGAAGAATCGCAACCGCCGCTTCCACCCCTACAAACACCTCCAGCACCAAAGCCGAAAGGACGGCCACCGCAACAATTGCGTAATCAATTGTTGTATCGATTTGCTGCACCTGATGGTAAAATACTACATCTAGTTAATATATGCCGAAACGCTGGATTTTCTAAATCACTTTGCAGATATCTCTACCAATGATGCGGAACCTCCAGCAGAACAACCACAACCAACGCCCGACGATCCAAATGGGAACAGCCCTGCCGCTCCCGATGCCATTGATGATACAGGCGACTTTGCAGACTCTAGAAATGTTTTTTCTCCTGAAAATGCTTCAGAAGACTACATTGATGATAACTCAAACAATGCTAACAATGATGGCCGCCAATTCCTGCAGCCGTCGCGTCCGGTGGACTTTGCTAACGGCCCACGTCAGTCATCAGACTCAGCTCCGATTTTTGACACACAATTTCCATCCAATGGCGCTGCTCTAACACAGCCTTCGTCTTACGAATCACGGTTTCCAACCAATCTTCAATACCAATATAGTTATGGGTCAGCACCATCTAGTAACAATGCCTACAGTAATCCTTTTTTTGAAGGTTTCAATTCAGCCTCCTATCAATCTCCGTCATCACCGGATTATAATTTACCTTATTACTAATGTGCTCTCTTCTTGATTTTATATAAAAGAAGCGCCTCATGTGAAATTTCAAACAGTTTATGTGCATAAAGCTTAATCATACTTCTTTTGCATTTTTTAATTTTAAGAAAGTTATTAAATAAATTTTTAAACCATATGTCAAGCAACAGTTTACTCGGTAGTAAGAATTCAATAAAATGTAATTCTAACGGCTTTTTCTTTGCGTAATGAAAGCATGCTTAAAAAAAATTCATTACAGTCAGACATGTTATATGACTCCTATTTGAACGTGAATATAAGATTTTCTTCTAAGGGATTTGCTTACGAAATTGCGTGAAAAGAAAGAAAAAAGGTGTGGGTTGTGTAAGTTCAATAAAATAGCATAAAAATGTCTCTTTGTAGATTGTGCCTAAAATAGTTCAATCTATTGCGTTCTTCCAGCCACAAACCAAAGAGTGTCAAAAAGCAGAATACAAAAAATATTCACTACTTATGTGTGGAAAAAAACAATTAATGAGAAAAAAAATTAATAAAAAATTAGCTCAACATTAATTTTATGGCAATCGGGTCACTGGTTTTCATTATTTCCTGATATAAAATTAAGTCCGATTTTTTGTTGGTGAAATACCCGCAAGGGGTAATCGAAACACATTTAATATTTTTTAAACTTATGTCTTCGAAGGATCTGAATGTTTAAATGCTCATTTTATGAGTACACATTTGGATGGGTAATATACGAAGTCAGAATTTTATAACTTGTGTGAAATTAGATCAATTAGTTCTTCTGCGCGTAGTTTGTTAAAGTTACAAGGATTGAAGCAAAATTGTGTATCATAAATGAAATTTATTATTGTTATTTTTCTTTACGTTCTATACTTTTTTGCATCGTGCCGACAGATATCTCTGGGAGATTCCGGAGGACAGAACTCAGACAAGTGTATATTTGAACACTTCAACGCGTGAAAGTTGTCACCATGGGTGACGGTTCACTTTTTTAAATTGTAAAAAGGCAACATCTTTCTTGCTTCAAAAATTTTGTAGAATTTTTTTGAGTTTGCATATAAGCCATCCTTATTGGCTTAGTCCAGTTAGTCTCAAAAATGCAAAGTATATACAGATATATATAGAGCGTGTCTATCTGCCCATCGATTGCTATCTTTGCCATTAATAAGACTTTGTGCAGCGATGAAAGAACAGAAAACTAAAAACAAAAAAATAAGGACAATAATAATAATAAATGTCAATGATGATTATAAAAATCGCTCTTTGCAGTCAAGAACTACGAATAATGGTAACTCTGCTGCTTAAGAGAACGACCTTAATCAGAAAAAAAATTGTTCATGTTGAAAAATTATGGAAAAAGAGTGCGTAGGTATATTAAATAATTGTTTTAAATTAATAGAAGTAAATTAATAAACAATTACAAAATGTTGCTTTAATTAAGTAGAAATATTAATCAAAGATAACGAGAATACGCTAAAGAAGAGTAAGGAGCGGAAGACAAGTGAATCTGGATGGTTAATGAATGCGTGAGGAGGAGGAGAAAAAGTGAAATTTGATAGAGCGACCAAAAAAGCAATTGTGTAGAAAATCGGGTAAAAGAAAATTATTATCAGAAAATCTATGCATTAACAAAAAAAAAAAAAAAAAANAAAACGAAATACAAAATAAAGAAAAGAATCGAACTTTACGTACAAGCGAGACAATGAAAGCGTTGTCAATACGCGAATGAACAAGTTGTGCAAACAAAAGTTGACTTCCCTTTGCATTTAAGCTGAGGTGTCACTTGCGGGCATTTAGTGGGTTAATTGGCTGCAGTGTGCGTGTGTTTATGTCTAACTAAACTTCTGCGTAAATATATTTTGTCTTGCTGAGAAAAAGTGAAATTTTCGGTTTGGTGGCAAAGATTTATTGGGTGATTTGGCAATGCCTGGACGTAGGCCATGGGTTCACAGACCTTGGAAATACTGCGTCAAGGCGTTTGGGCCTCGCTGACTGGTGGTTGGTTTTATGATCCTCACCAAAGTGTTTTTTGTAATGTCGTTCACTTATATTTATGGTTGTTTTTATTATGCTCGCCATTTGTGGCTTATTTGTATTTTCCGGGCACATGGATTACTTGGTGTACATACTGTATGGTGATCAGTTTAACCATATTAGCTTTAAAATTAGCTAATATGGCTTTGCATCGTTTATATGATCGCGCCCAGACGATGTCTGAGGCCAATATAAAGCAACATTTTTTCAAGGTTACCAAAGAAACTGAGGGCGGGTAAGTATTTCCTATATAGAAGAGGAAGAAATAGCAAGAAAGAAAGGGATAAAATGTATTTATTATTGTATCTATATTTAGGGGCCGTGGTCATGAAACAGGCATAGAAATGAAAGTAATGCGTGGCGATGATTTACGCAATTCCGTGGATCATGCCATTAATGAAATTAGTGGTGAGAACAGTATGGTATCCATAGAGAATGTTAATAGCATTATAGGTAAGCTTTCAATTTTTTCACTCCTTTTTAACGTTCATACATAAATTGTATGGTTTTTAGATTTGAAAGTAGACGTACATCGTAAGAATAGTTCCGAATCTATAGAGTTAATGTTCTATGCTCCCAGCATGATATCGGCCAATAGTCAGCAGGATCAACAATCTCTGGCTGGTACTGCCAGTAACTCGAAATCAATACGTTCCTCTCATACGATTAATAATTCGAACGCCTCCAATAACGATCCCAACTTGATTACAAAATACATAACCGTGTATCCAAAAGAACAAAGTCCAAAAGCTGCTGCCGTCAGTTCATCTGTTATCAGCTCTAGCCAGTCACTACAGCACAGTTCAGCTGCAACAGCTCATATAAATGCTCGACAACCTCGTTTAGTACGTAAGTCTTCGGAAGTGATACGCGGTCATTTGCGAAGGCGATTAGAGCGGCAAAGCAGTTTAGATGCTACTGCCGAATCTGCCTTAGTAGCCAAATTAATGCGCCAATCCTCTACGGATACCAACAAATCTGCACATAATGCAAATAACTTAGCCACACATTCTGCTGAAAGATGTGACAGTTTTTTACATGCACAAATTTCGAAAACTAATTCTGCCAATTTTACAACAAGCACTCCTTTAAACTCCCATTCGTGTAATACTTCCTTACCGCAACCACCACAGCTGCAAGTACAACGTTCAAATATAACGAGTTCGGGATTAACGTCTACGTCAAACGCAACAGCTCTTAGCACATCTGCTTTGAAAAGTTCACGTTTGCAAAGGCATCGTAGCTCAGAAACACATGATGAGCGTTTAAAACGTGGTGGTGGTGGCGGTGGTGTTTATTTACCTATACATCATGAGCAGCTGCCACCTACTTCGTCTTCATCATCAAGCTCTCATCACCATCATCGACATCATCACCATACACATCGTCGAGGTGGCAGTGGTGGTGGTCAACATTTGTCTAGTAGCAATGCTTTGGATGTAGATGAATTGGAATTGGGTCTGGGCAGCAGTGCGAGTAGTGTTGTAGCTCACGGCGCTCATGTAGTGGATGGTAGAATGAGGGCACTACAGTCGTGGATATTAGGTAAATTGACGCTCGTTTTTATTTACATATCGAAACTCAATTTCAGTATTCTTCTAGGATCGTCGTCCGATGTGTTTATAGAAGATGACAGTTATACCAAATCCGATTTGGGTATTGAGCAATTAGATGATCGTACAATACCTGGTACAAGTCGTGGTGCATTCTTATTGCAACAACAACATCCGCTAAATTCTCACTTTCATCCACATCAGCAACAATTTCGTTTGCTGCAACCTCATCAGCGTAATTGTGGCGCAAATATACGGAAAGACTCCAGCAGTACCATGTCAGCGTTACAACTCCCTGTGGCTACAAATTTGTCTGGCCAGACGGCAAGTCATTCCGAAAAATCTCGCTCAGCTAGCGGTGGTGGGGTCCTAAGAGGCAACGGTGGAGGTGGCTCGAGACGCCGCCGTCATTCAAACGCCACAGCTTTGTTTAAGTGTCCAATGGGAGGTAGTTCCTCGAATGCTGTTTGTCATCCGAATTTTGGGAATAGTAGTGGCGGAGGTGGCAGTTCAGTAAGAAGAATAAAAAGTGCTGCTTTAGAGATTTCATGTTCGCGTCCTTCAGTATCAAACCTCTGCCCGCATCCTAATAGTGTAGAAGCCATTAGTGGGCAACAACAAATTAAAAATCCCCAAAATTGCTTACTCCCACCACCTAGTAAATGTTTGGTACGCAATCCTCATTTGAATTTATGTCCTAAATTCGGTGGCAGCTTTGGCGATAGTTCCACTACCAGCAGCTTAGATTTCGGTTCCACCAATGCCTTGATAGAACCAGTTTACTCCATTAAAGAACAAAAAGATGAAAAGCAAAAACAGCACGAGCACAAAACAGCAAAATCTTCGTATAGAGAAGAATCTGAGGCTATTAAAATTTTAGAATTGCAAACAGACGGGCCGAATACTATGAATAGACCGCGAATGCCAGAACGTGAAGATTGCTTAGATTTGCTAGAAGATGAAAAAGAGTCGCCTGTAGCGGTAGGCGGAGGAACGGCGTGCTTGCAAGACTATTTAAATCATCATCATCACCACCATCATCATCACCTTCATCATAGCGCCGAATCAGATGTGGGAGATTTTCTTAATGATAAAGCGGATGATGAAATGGAAGAAGATTGCGAAGAGGATGCTGAGGAAGAGGAGGAAGATGGCGATGAAGAAGACTTAGAAGAAGAAATAGGAATTGAAGACGAAGAAGACGATATAGGGGATCAAGATGATGAGTTTAAAGATTTCGATGTTGATGTTGAGCATATATTACAGGATTTGCAACATACACAAAACCAATTGGATGCTGATTTAAGAGCTCATCAAGAAGCTGGAAACCTACCGGCTGCAGAGAACCGAAATGGGGCTGATGATGATGATGATGATGATGATGATGATGATGATGATGATGATGATAATCCAGGTGCCAAAGCTTTGAGAGAACGTTTACATTCCACCGATTCAGAAACGGATAATAATGGATCGAGATCGCCTTTACTAAGCGGAAAAAAATGGGAAATTGCCAAAAAGGAGGACAAAGTGTTGGTTCAAGAGGTTTTGAGCGTACAAAGTAAACAGAAACATTCCTATAATGAAGAAGAAGAAAAGCCAACATCTACTATGCATTCTACACGAACAACTGAAGCTGATTCTGGCTGTCCTTCAAGTGACTGTGAGCAAATAAGTGCCAGTTCTAAAGATATGTTATTAGCTGGACTGGATATTCAAGAGGAAGTAATAAACCGCAAGGCAGATAGATCTGCGGGAGTCGGGGAAAGCGCGAATGATATGATTAGTGTGGAAAAAGCTAAGGATTCTTTAGAAAATCATTTAAATAATGGAAAAGTGGGTAAAAGCCAAGGAGCTATACCCAAAGTAGTGCAATATCGCGAAGTAGATGAACGTTTGGTTGAGGCCAATATCAGCGCTCCTACAACACAATTAAATAAACGTCACGCTGGCAACTGGACTGCTGTGGCTATCTCCTCTAGTGGAAATCTAATTAAAGGGATTTCGCGCAATTCCTCCTCTTCAAACAGTTCGCATAGTGTGAGTGCTGAATCTTTTACCGCTGACATACATAAAATGCTTTGGCTTATGCACGGAGGAGCTGTAGATGAACGTGGTCGCCCTGTGGGCACCGATAGTAATCCCATAGTACCGCCGTCGACAGCCTCAACAGCATCCTCGTCGGCCAATATGTCGACTGCCCATATGCAGTTCTATCAAGATGCTTTTAAAGCTCTGAACACAGCATCCTCAGCTGAACGTTTGGCTTTAAGCGAACGTTTGTACTATAGGGAACAATTATTATTGCGGCGCAATGCGAAACGCAGAGACTCGGCCGAAACCGCCAACACTACTACTCAAACTAATGCCTTGGATCTGTTGGTAGCTAATCCGTCTTCTACATCAGCTACTGCTCGACCTTCAACATCAGCTCCCCTGGGTGTGGTAGTGGCTTCGCCGTCTACCGCATCTGTGCTTAATAACCGCAATGTTAGCAGTGCTACAACCATTTCATTACAGGGCTTCTTTCACGACATAATTTCCGATGAACTAAGAGCTATTGGCTCCAGTCCTCGTACAGGCTCGGCTGCTTTAGCCAGCAGTACAGCTGGGGGCAGCAACTCTGCGGCAGCTGCCGCAGCAATACTCAACATTGACGGTCATCATATAGAAAACTACTGTGATTATTGGCGACCTGCTTGTATGTTAAGTTCGGAAAAACCTCCGGTACCTCCAAAATCCTTTTACAGATATTGCTTCAATTGTTGCGGATATACGCAAGAATTCAAAATCTCCATGGATCGTTTAGAGTTATTAGCTCTTTTTGACCGTGATCTTCATTGGTTTCACATAATTTTTGCTGTACTATTGAGCGCTTCAGTAGCATATTTGGGCTCAAATATATTGCAGCACAACTATTACAAGGATATCTTTGCATTTTTCTTCTGTGCTGTTATAGCTGGGTCACAATACTCGTTGTTGAAAAGTGTACAACCAGATGCCGCCTCACCGATACATGGCTTCAACAAAACAGTGGCATACTCTCGAGCTATTTACTTTTGTTTGTGCGGAGGTTTGTTGTTGTTGCTGAAAAAGTTCCAGGAGCAATATGAAAATCAACGCATACAAGGCATGCAATCTGAGTGTGTGTTACTTTTTGGCATAGCATTTTCTCCCGCGAAAGTGAACGCGTTTTTCTTGGAAGGTCTTTACTTACTTCTGTTAACGTTTCCGATCATTTTTTCTTTAGGACTTTTTCCACAAATCAATACATTTCTTATTTATCTGATGGAGCAGATAGATATGCACATATTTGGTGGCAATGCTGCGGGTAGTTTAATAGGTGAGTTAGCCTTAAACCTAAAATAAAAATTTTCGAACTTTTCATGCGTTGAGAGAGTAAGGCTACATCGTTAGGACATAGTTTATTCTCGACATAACTCTATTATAGTATCTAACAATACATTAATCGATTTTCGAGAGTCAGTTTTCACAAAAATTTTTGCGAAGAAACAATTAGGTTTTCAGAGGAGTATTGTGGACGAAAAATGTTCACCCAACTTTACGAACTTGGTTACTTTTTTTAAGAGCTCAAGCTAAAGGCAAGGCTTGAGTGCAAGAAAAGACTGCTTAACAAACAAAAATTGTACTATGTGTAAGCGTTTGGCGTTCAGAAGAAAAGTATTATTTATACTTACAGTCCCGTTTTCTAATGGAGTCGTCTAGAGCGATCATCCTTAAACTGGTATTTTGTTCCCTCGCCCGGGGCCTAAGGAAGGTGTACATAATTATTTTTGCTTTTTGCGTGTATTGTCTAATAATTAAAAAGGTTTCTATTTGAACTATTTCTCATTTCAGGATCTTTTATGTGTGTTTTTCGGTCTTTGTGGGGCGTATCAATACTCTACGGCCCAGTGCATGCAGCGTTGGCTGAAGTGAAGGGTACGCAGCACATACTATTCTCCATATTTTGCGCGCTCCTCATACCAATGGGTTATCATTTATCACGTTCCGCTAGCGATTTTAGCAATACTTGGGCTATTATTAAGAATTGCATAATGAGCACTTATCATGACGACGACGACGAACTATCCAACACTACTAGTAGTACTAGCAGCCAAAAATTATCTGATAATACTAAGCAGCAAGAAACCGCTAAACAAAGACACAGAAAAGATTCATCCTTAGAGCCGGGAATTACCGAAACTATAGAAATGTCGTCGTTGGAAAGAATAGGAGAAGCAGCGGCCGGTCAAGAAGGACAACAACAAGTGGAAACTAATGTTGAAGAGGGATTGAGGGGAGAGGGCGAGGAGGAGGACTTAGAAGAGATATCTCAGTCTCAAAAACGCAGTAAATCTAAAGCCTCTTCGTTGACCAGCAGCCAACAAACTTTAGGAAAATCCAAGAAAACCATCACAGCTTCAAGTAGTTCTTGCACTTCCAACAATGATGGTATTGATTTAAGGTTAAAAATTAATGATGACCCAAACGCTGCCGTCGCAGAAGTGGATAAGGTGTCTACTACTTCGACCACAAATCCCGGAGAAATATCAACTTGTACGGTGGGTCTTAATGAGGCGGATAATGAACAGGTGGCTCAACCTGACGACTTCACTATAAATTGTTCTGAGGAAACAGTGCAGAGCGGTGAAACCGATAGCCCTGATCCGTTGCCTAAAAAGTTACAGCAAACCGTTAATACTCGGTTGAAAAATGATTTTGTAGTCAGCACTTTTCTAACCGTTGTGGTGTTCAGTTTACACTGCAGTACTGTTTTTACCGTTCTGCAGCCAGATTTAAATGTGGTTTTATATAGCTTTATAGGATCATTTGGTTTCTTATTACACTATATTATACCACAGATGCGTAAGCACATGCCCTGGCTGTGTTTTGCGCGTCCTTTATTAAGGCAAAAGGAGTACGGTCGATATGAGGTATCACATGCTCCAAAAATCATGTGGTTTGAAAAGTTTTACATTTACATGTGTATGCTAGAGAGAAATATTCTGTTCCCATTACTGGTGATCTCAGCTCTAACAGCCGATTCAGTTGCAATAGCCAACAAATATGGCATCGGTTGGGGTGCTCTAATAGTAGCTGTTTGTGGCATGAAGTGTAAGTTATTTTTACACCTATTAAAAAAAAAAGAAGACAAATGTGTATCTACGATAATATTAACTTAATTTTTTTCTTCTATAGTTATTCGTAATGCCTATTCAGACCCTTCAAATCAGTACCTGATTGTTATGTTTACGGTTTTGTTCTTTCGGATTGATTTTCCTTTCGCTTCCGAAACATTTCTCATCGATTACTTTTTCGTTTCCTTGGCTTTCCGTAAATGTTGCGATTTTTTGTTAAAGGTAAGTCTCCTTAATAAAGAAAAACCTTTATTCGAGGTATTTGCTAATTTTTTGTTGGTGTTTTCAGTTGCAGTTCATTGTGACTTATATTGCCCCATGGCAAATAACATGGGGTTCAGCTTTTCATGCTTTTGCTCAGCCGTTTAGCGTGCCTCATTCAGCTATGCTGTTTCTACAGGCTGGAGTGTCAGCCATTTTATCTACACCTTTGAATCCGTTCTTGGGCAGCGCCATATTTTTAACATCCTATGTGCGTCCTATCAAATTCTGGGAACGTGATTACAATACGCGACGTATAGATCATTCGAACACGCGTTTAAGCTCCCAATTAGAGCGCGATTTGGGAGCCGATGATAACAATTTGAACAGCATATTTTATGAACATTTAACTCGCTCGCTGCAGCACTCCTTATGTGGAGATTTGTTAATGGGTCGTTGGGGTAATGTTAATCAAGGAGATTGTTTCGGTAAGCGCATGTCCGTATAAGCTGTGCAAAACTTTATTGTATCAAATATGCCCCCATTAGTTTTGGCGTCGGATTACCTGAACTGCTTAGTACACGTTATTGAGTTGGGAAATGGTCTGTGCACATTTCAAATGCGCGGCCTGGAATTCCGTGGCACTTATTGCCAACAACGCGAAGTGGAAGCCATTACAGAAGATGTGGAGGATAACGATGGTTGTTGTTGCTGTGATCCAGGACATTTGCCACGTATGTTAAGTGCCAACGCTATGTTTTCCACACGTTGGCTGGCTTGGCAAGTGGTGGCCTCGCAGTATGTGGTCGAAGGTTATTCAATATCAGACAATTTGGCCAGTGCAACGTTGCAAGTATTTGAATATCGTAAAGTTCTAATTACCTATTATATTAAGGTGAGTCTGAAAGGAAAAGGAAGACAAAAATTTTGATATTCGCATTTCTTCTACTGGCAGAGCATTATTTACTACGTTATAAAGAGCCAAAAATTGGACGAATGGTTAACTTCCACCTCCATACAAGATGCTTTGCAGCACACATTAAGTCGTCAATTTGTTGACTTGGATCCAATCTTCAATTTCAATCTAGATGAAGATTTTGATTTTCGGGCTGTTGGCATAACACGTGCGAGCTTTTGTTATGTTTACCTAAGTTGGATAAATTTTTGTTACGATAAACGTAAAGAAGCGCAAAATCCGACCCCTCAAGCACCTACTCAGTCAACAGTTACTACTCAGCAGCCCACAACGGCTCCTACAACTACTGCTACTACAACTGGAAACACTGCCTCTGTTACGGCAGCTAGTACCCCAAATCTCTCTGTTATACAACAAAAATCTTTATCCCAGCAACAATTACGTATAAAGCCGCAAAAAAGCGCTACTATGACTAGCAGTAGGGAAGGAGTGATAGCCAATTCCACTGAAAATATGACCACTTCACACTCGTTGGCAAATATTTCCCGTCAAGCTTCGGAAAGTGTTCCTGGCTTAAATAGCGCGCTGCTGACACGTTCCAGTAAGTCAGCGCCCGTTGGCGGGAAACATTCACGCCAACGTGACGAAGCCACTTCATCCCCGCGTCATGATGTACGGAGTGGTTCTACGGAATCTTCCCGTGCTGGTAGCGAAAAACCACCTCCAATTAAGTTAAAGGTACCTTCCATTGCCAAAGATCATCCTATAGTATCGTTATGTTTAGCATTAGGACTCTTAGCTCGCCGTTCTTTAGCTACTGCCTCTCATAGTTCCTTAACGGGTGTGGAGTTTTTTCTTCATGGTTTGCATGCCTTATTCAAAGGAGATTTTCGCATTACTTCACCTCGTGATGAATGGGTTTTTGCTGATATGGATCTTTTACATAACGTAGTAGCACCAGCCGTTAAAATGGCTTTGAAATTACAACAAGATCATATTTCGAATCCTGATGAATTTCGTGAGCCTTTAGCTCTATATGAAGCGATTGATTCTTGTGCTAAAGATTTGGTTATATCTCATGAAGCAGATCCTGTTTGGCGCAGCGCTGTGCTGAGAGGAGCTCCTAATCTGTTAGCCCTGCGTCATGTCATGGAAGATGGTTCTGATGAATATCGTATCATACGTTTGACTAAACGATTTCTTACCTTTCGAGTTATCAAATTGAATCGTGAATGTGTTCGTGGTTTGTGGGCGGGCCAGCAGCAGGAGCTTATTTATCTACGTAATCGTAATCCGGAACGAGGCAGTATACAGAATGCGAAACAAGCTTTACGTAACATTATCAATTCGAGCTGTGATCAACCAATTGGTTATCCTATTTATGTTTCACCATTAACTACTTCCTACGCCGATACCAATGAGCAATTGAAGGAAATTATTGGAGGTCCTATTACCCCTGAGGCCATCAAAGGTAATATATTCCAATGGTGGCACCACATAAGAGAAAAGTGCCGTCAGGGCTGTTCCTCAGGTTCAGCTATGGAGACTGCTCATCTTGGCTTACCTTCCACCGCTTGTAGTAATCTGGGGGAAAGTGGTGATCTCCGACCAGTATACATATCTCCGCCAATTTACAACACCTTAACGGTGGGCATGTTTGGACGTCCTGCTACTGCTGCTGGCGTACCTGGTGCCACACTTAGCAGTCAATTTGGTAGTGACGGTCTCGCTTCCATGCGTAGTGTGGCAATTAAACCTAATTCTACCACTTTGTTGGCTGGATTCCTCAGTCGTGATCAAGAATTGCTACGCGAGACACGCAACTCTGCGAACAAGGGACAGCTTTCAAGTTCCAGTAGTCGTAGTGATCGAGAGCGAAGAGCCACTCTGCCTATTGCCAGTACAAGTTCCGTTCTGCCCGAAACAAACAAAGATTCAGGTGATTCTTCGCAGACGCTGGACAAGGATACTTCCACGGATAGCATGGGTTTGGGGGGTGGCGGGGGAGGTGGTGCCACCGCATGTGGTAATAGTCCACGCTACACAAAAATCTATTGTTCTTCAGGGAACCTAGGTATTGGTAATATTATAACCACACCCGGAGATTACCCACGCAAAACCAAAGGCCCTATTTGCTTGACAGCAGCAGCGGCTGGAATGTTGCCACAAATGGGTAATAGTTCAACTGCGGTAAATGCCGAATCTAATAGCTCCCTGCGTAGCGCTACTGAACTGCCATGTAAGCCCAGAATTGGTTTGTTCGAGAAGGTTATAATAATTGACGAGCATGAGGTAAATTTTTCTTTTCTCTAAAAAAGTATATAAAGAGATTGTAAAACAAAGATTTTTTTTAATGGTTTTTCTTTATTTCAGATTTATGACGGCCTTGACGAACGACGCAATTTTGTTTGGCCTTACGAAGCTATGCGTATGCGCGGTGGTCGTTTAAATTGGAAGGGTTGGCTACCACACACCGGTATGGTAGGGGTTGTTGTTCACATATGGACACCAAACAACCCTGACGTTGTTTGCCGATCAATAATTAATCGCGATTTGTACCTGATTGAAATCTGTGAATACTATGTGCCCGTGGCTGAGAATGGTTTGAGACCCTTCAAACAAATCGCAGATAGTAACCAGAAGGATATTGACCGAACACGGCGTAACTCATTACAAAGGGAACTGTTAGAAATACGACAATTACAGCAACAATTAACGCCTATATTGGGTAGTAGTCTGGAGTCACCAACATCACAACTAGCGGCTACTGGTGCAAGCGAACAAGTTCGGGTTATCACAAGTACTAGCACGTCTTGTGCAGGAACCAAAGCTAAAATTCAGGCGGTAAGTAGCAGTAGCTCAGAAGACGAAAGTGATTTATTGCGTTTGGAAATGCAAAGACATGAAAACTTTTTAAATATGTGGAAACAAATTACCGAAAAGAAGGATAAAGATGAAAACGAGGAACAAGGTAATAAAGAAGATGTAACGGAAGATTGCGACGGAGCAGATCACAAAGAACTTGAAGAGCAACTACTCGTAGAAAGCAAAGAAAAAGACGAGCATATAGTTCAAAAAATGGAAGAAAACGAAAATCAAAACAAGATTGATTCTACAAGCCCTGCAAGTGATGATATTGTTGAGGAAATTGTCAACGAAGTAGTGAATGCACTGACCGATAACGGTGACGGGTCGACGGGTGAAGTGATTAATTTGACAAACGATTTGGTTACTGAGAATAATGATGACAAATTTACTGTTATTGTTGCTAAAAACGCTAATGAAGCTAGTGAAGTTTAGCATTTACAAGGGTTCCTGCAGCCCTATAATCTCATAACTATCCTAAAATATCTAAGATGAATAAATTTTTGAAATTAATCCCGAAAAATGTAGGAGTGTTCATATCCTTAGTTGAAAGCACTGATTGCAAGCAATTTCCTTTCAAATTCCTACACTTTTACTCGTATACGCTGATGTCACTTTATCAATCATGAGAGGAAGTCTTGAACTTTAAAAGCATTATAAAATAAGACATTTTAACAAAAGAAACTCTGAAAAAATCGTGCAAAACATCTGTAGATTAAAAAGGAATTTAATAATTATTGTATAATGTTGTATATGTTGTAAACACACACGCACGCACATACACACATATATATATATACAAATATATATATATGTAAGTATAATATATACATTATATATATATATATATGTAAATATAATATATACATTATATATATATATATATATATATATATGTAAATATAATATATACATTATATATATATATGTGTATGTTTATAGCATATATATATATAGCTGTTATATACAATACAATATCATGTTGTGTATATAAATTTAAAAAATGTAAACAAATATTGAAGACAAAGTACTTTCAGTTGAAAATTTAAAAAGAAATTGTTGTTATTTATAAAATTCATTATTAATAATTATCAAATAAAACCCATATGTACCGTAGCATTAAGTAAAGGAAATATAAAAATATATACACAAGCTCTCATGTTGCCTTACATAACTAGACTGATTTTTATATTATAAAAAAAAGAAATATTACGCACTCATACACATACAAAATATAAACCATTCACAAATGTATATGTATGTATGCATATATGTATATTGAGTATGTATGTACCTATGCATATACATTCAAGTAATTTATTGAAGAAAAAAAACCAGTTATATTTGAAAATTAATAAAAGAAATTGAAAATAATTCAAGTAATGAAAAAAAAATCATTCAAAACAAAGCATAAAAATAGTTAAATTTATGTTATAAAAAACATGTATATACATATATATTATCTTTAAATAAATAGCCAAATATTAACTAATTTATATATAAAAGAAAGAGTTACAAAAAAGCAACATTTCACATAGTTATTCCAGTGCAATTGACCGCCACTAGTTTTGACGAAAATCGAATTAAGTACACACGACTTTACTCCACCATATTCTTCCAAGTGTTGTCGTTTTTTCGAATCACCCATATCCCCCAATAAGCCAGATTGATTATTTCGGTTATAACATTGAGAAATTCCCATTATTTTTTGTATATCCATATATATTCTCGAAGAGCGGCAGATCCTAACTTAAATTGCGCATATCTGCCGATCCGATCATCAGCGGCGCTCAGAAAAATCTAAAATATGACACAATTTGAAGGAACGTGTAATCTTCTCACTATCACATTCTGATCGGCCAACTGATGCGACTACATTAAACAAAAATATTTCAAATTTATATATATAACTTGTTTGATTACCTAGACATAATACGTTGCGCCAACTTCCAAGTACATATATTTCCAATTCGACGGCATAACACGAAATTTTATGAACGCTTTCGTATCACTGATAGACCAGCGTTTATTCGAACGTGCAATCACTTCTGTATAAATTACGTTTTGTCGTAAATATTAAAGTTTGGAAAGGTTCTGCTATTAATATTTATGCCATTTATTGAACTTATCTTCACATATCGCCTCTATATCTATAATATTAAACTTAATATTTTTTCAAATACCTAATAAATATTTAGATGACTTGGATGGAGATTAACTTCGTGAAAGCACTCGAAAATATATTCTTAGAAATATCAAGACGAAGTCAAAATCGTTAAATCTTTTAGTAAACATTTCCGTGTGTATCAACAGAACCGTAGATATTTGCTTACAGCCTTTATAAAATAAAAGGATTTTGACGCTATTAATCTATGCATCGTTCTTTTCTTGTGCTGTTGAAACTCTCATCAATACATCAAATATATCATTGCAACTAAAATCAAATGTCTAAGGTCTAATTTTCTCAAAGTTTTCACATATTTGAAAACGAGCCGCGATCGCTTTTAATGGTATCCGAGAAACCGAACAGACCATATTAAAAGGTTTCCTTTAATAGCTTCCAATAATTGTGTCAATTTAAAATTTCTCTCGTATATTAATTAATTCGGAAATGGCTCTCATTGTCTTAATATAATGTGTGCAGATTGCGTATCTTGTTATTATTATTACTATTATTTGTTTAATATTTTCTTAAAATATTCTTCTCAAATAGTTTAAAAGTACTTTTTAATTGTTAAGCAAAGCATATCAGCTTATTAATAAAACGTAATTGTAAATAAGATATAAATAATCACGCACCTATGGAAACATAAATGGTATAAATTTGTAACAAGCGAAGGGTGCAAATTATTCTTTATATTATGAAGCGAAATTAAATTCTAAATATTAATATTAAAAAATAATTTTTATTTTCAATCGCAACCCTCTTACACCCTCTTATTGGTTATACTAATGTCACAGGCTTGTTAAATGAATTAAAGAGAAGAGAGCTTTTTTTCGTCCTTCTTAGTGAACTGCGGGATAAACAGATTCCAAACCGATTTCTGGAACTAATAGAACGGCGTTTGTTAGCGCTTGTTTTTTTGTGTAAAGAAATGACAAATATTTATTTTTTTAATTTCTTAATTTAAATTTTTTAACCTCATAAGTTTTAAGAAAATTTTTTTTTAATTTAAAAACCAAAAAATCCCATACAATTTATAAAAAATATATAATTTTTATTAGGTTCTCACTGAACTTTGTATATAAATGCATACAAAAAAGAAATTTATATAAAAACCAACTGGAAGGCATAAAAATTGTATGAAAGTTATTATTATCCTCCTACTATAATCTATCTTCCTTTTTTGCTATTCACACTAAAAATAACTAAACAAAAGATGTAAGATATATATATATAAAATTCAAGTCTATAAATTGATAAAAGTCAGTTAATTAAACAAAAAATATATACATATATATATATATATATGTATGCAAAAATATAGACGACTTTCATTTATTAAAATATAAACCGTAGAGACGATTAAATATTGAAAAATGTCTTTTGAATCTGAAGTGTTCTAGAAACACAATAGCAATGCAATATTTTTTAAAGTTTGTGACTTTATTAAGAACGACCGCAGAATCATGGATGCGTTCGGACTTCTAGTAGAATTGTGATATGTGGTCACAATCCAAGCTTATTCCCAATCTGTATTCCAGGTCTCAACATTCGTTTTCATGAAGTCTGATTATTTAAACAAATGTTGGAATTTCATATATTTTTAAAGTTTTGAACAAGATCAAACTTTGAAACTCCTTTTAGAATCTTTGCCTCTGTTTAAGAATGTCCCATCATATCATTCTTTGATATCATTGGCGATCTCTCTTCAATCTGTTGTCTGTTACTTTTTCATAAGCAGTGTTTTTTACATCATGTGGAACAAAAACGGGTCCTGAAGGTCAACGATTCGTTACCCATTGGCTTTGCGAAAGCTTTTGTCATACCAAGTGTGCAGGTATCAAAGGCCGTGCTGCCGATGCAGTCCTTGATCCTTCAAAAGGTTTATGTTGGTCATTTCCCGACTGTAGGAAGCGGGATATTAATTTTTATAAGCTATTCACGTAGACAAGAATTGGGTTCTCTGAACTGAGTAAAAATCTCGTTACTTTGTTTAGGAAGTTTGAAAAAATCAAGTCAATGTTCAATGAGTGTCGTTATCTAGAGCACTCATCTTCCCTCACAGCCTGCACAAGACTGACTCATCGTATAGCGTGTGGTACCGTCTTCGACTAAATCGACTGATCCGTCGATCCAAGTGAGTTCTTTGCCCGAAAAGAACGTTAGCGTTTTCGCTATCGTTGAGTTGGCCGCTAATAAACAAGTTCCAAATAACTTGGCAAACCCCCTTTTTTCTAGCTATGCTGAAGTGGCAAGGGTATTAGCTCCCAGTGGTGCCTACTTGGCTACTTTGCTTACATCTTCAAAAAATATTAGTAAAAATAAGAAATCCGTCTCTCCCCCTGGCTGTTCGGGGGTATCTGCTGGTCACCATGCTGGGCAAGTCGCACAAGCTGCACGTGCAAGTGCGGTCACCCCCTCTATATTCTCGGCAACTCAAAACCGTACTCCTAACTCTAATAGCAGGCTGTTAGATCTTTGTTTTGCCAATTTCCCGGAGATAGTTGCAAATCGCTGTCCACCTTTTAGCTTACCTGCGGATCCGTATCGATCCAACAATTTTTATTTCCTTTTAATACAGGCATGATGGTCCCTTGAACTACTCTAACGTGCCAATTCCAACTACCTGCAATAAATATTATGACTTTAACAAAGCTAATAGTTTACTGCTTAAATCTCATCTTTCACAAATTGTGCTTAATTTCTCTACTGGAGATATTGAAACCTTACTGTCTTCGTTCTACAATGTATTAAACCTAGCTATTTCTCCATCCGTTCTGATCATGCAAACCCGTTCTCGAAGTAGGTGCCCGCCATGTTTTAACAAGACAATTAAATATTACAAAAATAGGAAAAACAAACTCTTCTAAAAATTCATGAAAAGTGATTCTGCTCACGACTATTTTGCTTATTCTGCATCAAGGCATAGGTAAATAACTCAACCACCAATACTATTGCATATACCTTCAATTAATAAACTCACTGCCCCTTACTGCTTGTTAATCCTAAATATTTTTTTAAGTTTGTCAACTCCAAAAGAAAAATCTTCACATATCCCTCACAGTCCCATGGGTCTTCTGATGATACTGAAACCACGAATCTCTTTGATGACTACTTCCGACGAAATTTTGTCAACTGCTCATTTCGACTGACAACTATCCGTATCCGATATCTAACTCAGTTTTGATTCCTAACTTGGTTATTTTAGAAAATGCCGTTTTAGATGGTTTAAGCTCTCGAAAATATAGTGCTGTGCCTGGACTTGATGGGATTCCACCATGTGTGCTTAAAACGTGCTCTGTCGAGTTATGTGGTGTTATTTCAATTATTTGTAATCAGTCTTTGTTTTGGAAGAGTATATTCCTTATTCAAATTCATAAATGTGGATATAGACATCAAATTAGACATCAATTGTTTGAGCACATTGTTACTAAGCATTTAGCTTAGTCGTTAGTAGTTAAATCTTAAATTTCTCCATTCCAGCATGGCTTTCGGAAAGAAAGATCTACTGCCACGAATCTCTTAGAGTTTACTTGCCATGTTTTCAAGGCTTTTTCTAGTGGCTCTCGCATGGGTGTTGTATATACTGATTTTAGTAAAGCGTGCGACTTAGTTAACCATAATTTATTGGTATTCAAATTCTATACCTCTGGCTTCCCTTTCTACTTAGGGATATGGATAAGCTTTTATCTGCATAAGAGATCATTCAAGGTTCTGTTTAACTTCATCACCCCGGATGAATTTCCCTCGACATCTGGCGACCCTTAAGACAGCCATTTAAGACCTCTTTTATTTAATTTATACTTAAATACATTTTCTCGAATAGGAGGATGTGTACAATAGACACTATATAGTTGTGCAGACGAATAGACGGACATGCTTAGGCGCATTCCCAATTAAAAATTGGCAAAAAATTTATATACTTTATTAGATTTTTGAAGCTTGCTTCTGCGCGTTATAAAGGTATTGAAAAAAAGAAATTAAACCTTGATGTGCTACAATATTGGGTAGGCGTGATTAATTTTTCTCATTTTTGTGTAGGTACTATAGCATCACCTATAGAATATACGTTCAAATTTTTGTAAATTTATTTGCTGTAATTCATGAGTAATGAGCAAAAACACAATTTTTTATTCCTTTTGAAAAACAGAGTTGTTCACAGCTTACGTTGTACTGTAGATGCATTGGTCAGCCAATCTGGCCCATTTTCAACAATAACCTGCGTGCGAGAACTTCCAATGTTTCTGCGAAATTTGAAGTCGATAGGTATATGTTTTCTGCCAAGAGTATGTTTACGACAGACATTATACTGACGTGCAGACGGACATGCTTAAATCGATTTAGAGTTTGATCCTGATCAAGAATATATATACATTGTAGAGTCTCTGAAGCCTCCTTTTGGGCATTGCAAACTTTTTCACAAAACGAATATACCGCTCGTCCTGCGATGATGGATATAAAAAAGCATTTAATTCTTGCATAAAAGCTTTTATTAACTATTTAATTAATGCTAGATGTACGGGCGGTTACGGTTCTGCATGTACTTTACCCTATGGGTAAATAGGATAGGGAGCTAAAATTTGGCACAAATATTTCTTGATCGATTGAGAATAGAGATTAAACAATTGGTCCACAAACCTTTTCTTTGATGCAATATAAATGCAGTGAAAAGCAAAAAAAAAACCAAACAATTTTTTTCCGCAAGAAAAACGTGTGGCAAACACAATATTAACAAAGTGACAGTCAAGTAATCGCGTCGGCTTATTACGCTGGGAATACAGCGAAAGCAACAAGAAATTTCTTGCCACTATCTATTAAATATATAACTTTGTATAAGTTCTTTCTCGATCTTATGCATACACAGTCACGACTTTATGTTCTTTCCGTGCTTTATGTTCTTAATGACAAGTATTGACGCAAAATCAGAACGGATGCGTTGTTCGCGTTGTTTTTGTTGGAGATGTACCTATAATAATCTTTTGAACAAAAGCAAGACGCCAATTAAGCTGGGCTTAAGAAGACAATTTTTTGTTTTTTGTAATAATAAGCCATAATTCCTACAAAAAGCATTTTGCTCAGTTTTTTTCAAATGAAAAAGCAATAGAATTTTTTATTTTTTTTTTGCGTATAGTAAGTGAAGAATGATGAAGGGAACTTACATGGAAAGAAGTTTCTCAATTTTAAAATTAAATTACGTAGTTTGAAAAGTAGTTTTTACAATTTGATCTTTGAATTATTTTCATGGTGCTTGACTTCAAATATAAATATAAATTATATCCACCTATTATAATTGGTCGAAAGTTTCCCATTGTTGTTTAATTCAATAATCTGAATATAGAAAGATTTGCGTTTCGATTCGTAAATAAACACGAGGATTAATATTTCTCGATTATTCATTTTTTAAAACATCGAAAAAGCTCTACCCATTAAAGAGTGTCCTCAAATGAAACATCGCTATCTAAATCATAGCAAGACGTAAAAATATTCCAAAAAAATTAAATAGAAAAGTATTTCACATAAATTTGAAAATAAAATATGTATAAATGGATGAGCGCCGTTTATAAATATTATTGGATTTTATGTATTACAATGGCTTCTTATATTTACATATAACATACAAAACTCTACAATTTCATTGCAATTATTCAGTTGACTTGAAGTGAGAATGAACATGCGCTTCACAGCACACACATTTATAAAGGTGGGTGTAACTTTATGACGATCGGTGAGTTGTGAGTTTTTCATTTTACTTTTTAACAAATAAAATACTTAACGCGTGAAAGTAAAAATAAATTAGTCCAATTTATTTATAAAATGGTATTCTTTTCACTTAAGATTTGCAGTTTCATACGGGGGGCCATATGGAAGTCAATTCGGATAAAGATACGTCGTAGAGCACATTGTGGTATTCTTCGAGCAAGACTGTGAAAAGACGTAAAATAAATAACAAAAAATGTAAATTGTAAAATTCATTAAAATTTTTGAGACAATGTAAGAAAGTAAGCGAGAAATGTGTAATATTCGTAATAACTTAAGTTGTTCAATCAAATCAAGTGTCAAGTGCAGTAGAGTTTTCAATAAAACCGACAGCCTTAGATGCTAGTGTTTTAAGACTTTAGTCTCGGAATTTCTTTCTCTAGCTAAACTAATTATAATAACAACAATAATAATAATAATAATAATAATAATTGTTCGTTTTGGAACGAATCTTTGGGATGCGCTATTTCAAACTAATATGTGCAGCATATTTTGGTGAATGTGAGCGTCTCCATTTATCAATCGGGACTTTTTTACGCTAAGGATTTAGCTGGCCCTGAGAAATATATGTAAAGGGGTTCCACGCCAATATTTCTTATAAACTGTAAGTTGTAGTTTCTAATAGGACGTATCACGGCCATTTTCATTTTAATCTATGGCCATGAATTGAGAATTTCACCTTACTATCTCAATTTTCATCACAATGATTTCCACACAAGGAGATGAACGGACAAACGAACGGGAAAAGCTAAGAATATCTACTTGAGGTGTAGTAAAAATGAAGTACTATTTGCTTACAATTGGGATTTTTTTGCCATTCTTCTTTCAGTTTCTGTCGTGTATTGATTTTTTCGTTATTAAAAGCAAGCTTAAACCGAGCAATCGACTGATTGAGGTTAGACCAACTTTTTATGACAGCCGATGGTGTAAATTTTAATTTAGCTTTATAGGCAGTTAGGCGGGGACATACTTGGCCATCTAAGAAAAACATAGCGAAATAGCTGGAAAAAGACAGATAATATATGCTTTACAGGTTAAGGTTGATTACAACCGGAATAATAAAACTCTTAGTGATGAGGTAGAGAAAGTTGAACGTGTAGTTTACTCACCAAAAGGCTCTTTCACTTATGGGCATTTCCATTTCAGATAATGGCAACTCCCAAGCACTTTTACCGTAAGTGGCATCAACAAAACAATAGACTTTGCCCTCCTCAGGTTTATAGCGCGGCGGTGGATCTTCTCTTATCGCCTTGATATTGGAAAGTAAAGGAACATATATCAATAACCATTCAGGTTCGATGGCTGTTATGCCACGCACGAACATTTTAGTGCTATTGTCATTTAGAGTCTCATAAGCTTCTTGGTAGATAATCCAATCCGGTAACTTTGATTTTAATACGGATGAAGAGTGCATAAATACTGGCTCCTCCATATCCAAACAATTGTAAGCATATTTAAGACGGTGTCTTTCATCTTTATCGCTAATATCGTTTAGTGGAATTTTTCGAGCCACCCTATCGCCCATACCAGCTAAGAGAATCTGTCGAAGGAAGCGCGCTTGGCTGTCAGTTGGCGGTGCCATAGCTGGATCTACGCACAAATCAACATTAGCTATGTTCAAATTAATTTCGTTTGTAAGTTGTACGCGTAGTTTACGTATCTCGGTAATGGCTTTCAAACGCAATCCGTTGTCTGAACAAAAGCGTGAAAGATCGCCCTTACACCCGGCGTATTCTGCAGCTCCAACAGCTCTTAGTAAGACCATGGGGTCTCCAAGAAGTTGATAATTTCCCGTAGGGGCCCATGACAAACGTTTCTTTTGCCATTTGTTACTAGCCATCGGAGAATCCGCAAAATTTTCAGGGTTAATTTCTAAAAGGACTTCTTGCACAGAAAGCGCCGCCACTAAACATACGGTGTATGGCAATAGATTTTTTTGATGCGATAATGCTAACATTTTGCCAAAGCGAGGTGCCACTGGAAAATGAGAAATGACCCGACCTAAACGAGTTATTTTCGGTGGAAGGTCTTTTTCCAAAGCACTATGAACAGGTTTGGGTAAAGATTCTAACGCTCCCAAGATAATTAGCCTTCTTTCAGCGGCCTTCAATTGTACTTCGTCTGGCGGAGAAGGAAATGGGAAATTTATTACCCGATCAATACCCATACAACGCATTTGAAGCATTAAATCATCAACTGGCTTTTGTTGTATGTCAGGTATGGAAAAATCTATAAATTCGTCTTTATAAACAGCACTCGAATATAGACGATAACAATGACCGGCACTGACACGACCGGCTCGTCCAGCTCTTTGGTCTGCTGAAGCTTTTGAGGTGAAAGTGACAACGAAAGCACTTACACCTGTTATCTTATCATACCAACGCGTCTTTTGACGCCCTGTGTCAATCACATATTTTATGTTCGGTATAGTTAAGGATGTTTCAGCTACATTGGTTGCTACTATGCAAAGCCTGCAACCCTCAGGTGGTGGTTGAAATATTCTATTTTGTTTCTCTACAGACAATAAGGAATATAATGGCAAAACCCATAAGGGCTCTTTAATAGTTAGGGCTGAGGATTTCTCGTCCAAAAATGGTTGTTCATTATCTTCTTCATTATCAAGTTCTAGTTCATCATCTTGATCGGACTGTGGATTTTCTAAAAGGTCCGCTTCAGTATCATCAACAGGTAGTTTAAAATCGTCCAAATTGATTTTTGGCAGTGATAACTGATTGAGAAAGTTTTTTTTAGATTTCCGAACATTGCGAATAGCATGCTTCATATCGAAATCTTCTTCTGGAACATTCTCCTCTAACTTTTCGTCTTTCCGTTCTTTTCTTACATTTTCTTCTTTTCTTTTATACGGAAACGTCATCTTAAGCTTTCTTACCAGTTGTCTGACTTCTTGTTGACCAGTAACAAATATCAACACACCGCCCTCGGGAAGCTTTGTATGCACCTTCACTGTCTTCCTAAAAGCTTCCTCAATGTAATTAGTTGGAGTGTGTTTTTGAAAATGCACGGTCACTGGGTATTGTCGGGCCTCTACTTTAAGCAGAGCAGGAGGGTTTTTAAATAATTGCGTATTACTAGTGAAATCTTCTACTCTCAAAGTAGCTGACATTATAATCAATTTCAAAGGAGTACTACCGCGCTTCAAGCGCAGAGGTACTATACGGGATAATAATCCTATCAATATATCCGTGTATGCACTGCGCTCATGAGCCTCATCCAATATGATGACTGAATAGTTTTTTAATAAGAAATCGGATTCTATTTCTTTTAACAAGACTCCATCAGTCATGAATTTGATTTCTGTTTCCGGGGTAACATTTCCTTCGAAACGTATTAGATAGGACACCTTCTTCTGGGTTAGATTCATTTCTTTAGCTACGCGTGTAGACATCGCTATGGCTGCAACTCTGCGTGGTTCCGTGACGCCAATCATTCTGCCGTGCTTTGTGTAACCAGCTTCGTAAAGAAATTGAGGGATTTGCGTAGTCTTGCCTGAACCCGTTTCTCCTGCCACTATGATAATATCATTTTCATTGATGACCTCCATAATATGCTGCTCTTCGGCCAGTATAGGCAATTTCAAGCGGGCAGCTTGAATTTTCGAATCTCTATGAACAGGTACAAAAACTGTAGGCTTTGATGGTACTGCCTGTGCTTTCTCTATCCCCTCCTGCTTCATTTTAAATTCTGATCTTTTGTTAATATCCTCATAAAGTTTAGTTTCAGTGCCTTCCTTTTCATTAGTTTGTGGTATGTTTTCAGTAGCGCTCTTTGCCTCCTGGCCGCTTTGCTCTTTCCTTTCTTCGGCTTCGGTGCACACACTTTCTATGTCATCGTCATCTTCTAATCCTACATAATTCGGATTCCTACGTTTTGTTTCCAATTCTGATTGCGCCTCGATCGAAAGCTTTCTTTTAGTGGCGCCCTTTAATGATTTTAGCTTTTTTGGTAATTGCGCTTGCTGTTGCCTTTGTGATTTTTTAGTTAATAACTTATCTAGTATTGGCAACTTTTTAACTCCAATTGTTTGCACTTGACTAATGGATGTGTATTGGTTCAACTCCGTGGCAGGTACTTGAACATTAGCCAAAGCTTCCAAAATTTCAGAACGCTGAAAACGCAAAAAAATTCATTTCAAAACAAATGTGTCAATGAACGCATTAATTAGAACTTGCGAAGTATTAACATAGTTCGATTCTTCCCTTTGCACTTCATTTTTTTACCTCTTCCTTTTTCTTTTTCTTATCTACGATGGTCTGTAGACGTTTGCGTTGTTTCTTGGACAATATTTTAATGCTTTGTTTACGCTCCTGTTTAGACTGAGTTACACGCTTTTTCGAAGGTAACACCAAAGCATTTGCTTCATCGTAACTTGTAGAATTCGTATTTAGGACTTCTAAATCAATTTTAACCTATAGTCCGGAATAAGGGAATGAAACGATTATAATTCGATGGATGAGTTAGAATTTATGTCATGGAAAAACTTACATCATTTAATACAGAATTGTCGATAATTGTTTTCGAATTTTGTCGAGCTTTCGCATTAAAGATTTTTTTACCCATCTTTTTTTTGATTAATTAATTTTCATACGAACGAAAAAACACGCTTCTTTTGTTTATGAATATAAACAGCTGTGTGTCTTGTGTTTTATTTTAAAGCAAAGAACGAACAGAGATGTTAATAATTAGCATAATTTTGCCTTCTAGAGCTTTATTAATTTGAATTATTTCATAATATCAGAAAATTTTAGAATATTAATAAATTCTTGCAAATCCTAACAAAAGAAAAGTTCTCTGTTATTTATAAATATAAAGATTGTTCTTCTATGCGTTGGTTCCTTAAAAAAGGATTACAAACAAAAAGAGAAACAGCTGACATGTGTTTGCCTCATATGCCATCGCAAAATGTAACTTTTCTTGATTGTAAACTTGACCAAATCTCAGCAGAAGAAACATAAAATTCCATTTTTTTATATACGTAAAAGGCGTTCTTGAAATATAACATATTATATTCTGAACTTATGTTTAGTTTACGTACACTGAATGCTATAATAAATAATGTAATTAGTAGCAAAATAACATCCCTGATTCTCTTTGCGTATTATAATATGTGTATGTTTTTGATCCTATGTTTGCATCAACAATTGGAGACGTAAGGATGTAAGCAGACGATCATCGCCTTATTTTTTTTTTAGGAGATAATCGTAAAAAACGAAAGCTAAATTGACGTTTTTTTTTTGTTTTGTATAAACAAACCACACATGCTAACCAAGAACAAGCATGCAAAATGAAGTGAACAAAGTATGGTGTAGAATGTGATAATTGAAAAAAGTAGTAAAATTAAGTTCAAGTTAAGTTAAACTTTTAGGCTCAGTTTTCATGCTGTCGTTGGAGTGTTAACAGCCAGCCTCAGCATGTTGCTCATTTAAAAAAAAAAAAAAAGAATATAGAATTTCATCATAACTGAGAACATCTGTATACTGGAATAATCGAGAAACAAACAAGCTTTTGCATATATTTTACTAAATATGATTAAGAAGAAATAGAATATGAGGAAATTGATATAACTGGACATATAAGCTACAAATCTACTGGCTTGGTCCATCTTTACTCAACAAAGCAAAAAAAAAAAAAAAAAGCTTTTAGGCTTTTTTTTGCAGAAAAAGTTTATTATTACACATTCTTTTTTACACATTTTCCATAAAAATGAATGTTAACAGTTCTGTTCTTAGAGATTAGTTCATATAAATGATGTCTTCTTCATCATTATATTATTTTTTTCTCCCATTCCTGTATGCCAAACATTTGTTCTTTTATGCTTATATATAAGCAAATAAAAAGAAGATCAAGTACATAAAAAGTTTTACTTTCAGTATTTATTTAACTTTTGCGTAAATTTTTGTGTGAGTTACAGGTTTAAAAATTATTTATATTTTTAAGATTATGTTTATAAATTTCGTTCCAGCAATTCTTTAACGTGTGCACCCAACTGCTTTCATTGTGGTACCTTCATACAAACATCAACATTGTCATATTCATAGGTCGCTATAGTATTGGAGATTTCAAATGATCTCCTCCTAATTTTTAGTGCACAAACGTTTGCGATTCTTCCCAGCTCTTTTGGGCTATACCGCCGCTTTTGCTCTTCCTGTAAAATGCGCCAGCGACTTTGATAAATGTTCAAAAACTGTATTAAAATTTTCGAAATACTAAATATTGTAATATTAGCATTTATACATACCAATGCACATTTGCACAATGTCACTTGCCTTGCAATGGATTTTATTGTATTTTTCTTTTGGGGATCGGCCCAACTTCGTTATCGTTAGCCAAGTTTCTAGGCAGTATGCACCAAATAAAAGTAAAAGAAGTAGATGTAAAAGTTTTGTTTCCCAATTTTGTAACACCTTTGATACAAGGATTAACAACGTGCTTTGTACAACACTTATGGTATGGTCGCTACAGGCTACCCATTGGTAACCTTCTGAAGCCGACAACACTAATGCCATGGCTAAGCGCAACACCGGCGGCATATAATGCTCCTCATACCACCACTTACACTAATTTTTCCTAAGACGTAATGAAAGTTCGACTTGCAAACGCGGAACTTTTGCATGAATCTACGTACAATGATATAAAATATAATTATACGTCATTTATAAATACTAGCAATAATTTAGTTACCCGTTTCGAGGCAGCGGTAGAAGGTCAGAAGCATCACGCAAAGCCTTTTTTTCCCGTCTCATGGTGACCCTTTCTTTTGCGTCGAGTTTATCATTGTTCTCCTCTTCAATGACCGAGCGTAAAAGGAAGTTACGATACATTTTGCCGGAAATGTACACATTGGGCACCATTGCTTAATTTAGTTCAACGTTAAAAAAAAAATTGTACTTGCTGTTTCTAAATCTTTATTTCTTTTTCGTTACAGTTCACACATGCAATATCGGATACAGTTCATATTTTTTAAAATTTTGAACAAATAACTCATTCGCTAACAGTTGTTTGTATTTTTCTTTTGCGGCTGCTTTTTTGCAAACGCAACTCTAAAAGAATAATTTGTGGTAATTTTGGTTGGCTTGTACTCAATCCTATCGCAAATTTGTTCCCAGCGATAGTAATTTTATTGTTGCCGGATTTGATGTAATTGAGAAGGCACATTTAACGATAATTGCCAAGAAATTTTCCTACATGGTTAGATTCTCTTGCTGGTAGTCGCTTAATTTATTGTCGTCTGCTAACACGCAGCTAACTTGATTTTTATACCTCCTGTTCTTCCTTATTCACTATATTGTTTTCTTCTGATATTTTCAATTTTCAACGACCATCTTTCACCTTCTCTCTGGTTGAATGCTGTCATTTGTAGAACTCGTCTGTTTTGTGCATTGAATATGTGAGCATTCTCCTCTGCGTCGACCGACCACGAACTGAAGATCACATTTCCAAAGTACTTACTTAGTTTATAGCTATCCCATATCTCCGCTTTTTATCGTTCGCAGAAATCATTTCGAGCATTCAATATTCATTTATCCCTTTTCAATTTTTACAACACCAACAGGTAAAAGCAATATCATTATTTGATTTTTTTTTTCAACATTTTGGAATTTCTGATATTAAGTAATCATTCTACGTTTATTAATTTTGTCCAATAAGCGGTTTCATAATAATCTTTTACATTGTTTTCTTTTCGAACATGAAATTCGATGGGCATTTCAATTTCGGGGTGAAATATGACATTTAGCATTCGATATCGATCAAATGGTCATACGATATCAAATACCATCAACCGAATTCGTGTTAACGAAAGTAATCTAGTAGCAACAAGCCAAAATCCGATCGTATCGCTTTTGTCTTTCGGATCGTATACTTGCCGTGCACTTGCCTTCTCTGAATAATTCGTATTATTTACGAAATCAGCTCTTTCAAAAAAACTGGACGGTTTTTTTTAATTAAACAAATATTTCTGGTTTTTAGAACTATAACAAGGAAAGTGTGTCATAATAATGATTCGAATTCAAGTGATTTAGGATATTTTTCATACTTTAAGTAAGTTAGTTTCATAGGAAAGAGTTTTCACTATATAGAATTATATATATGACATATATAAAGTCATTCTCGAAACCGTCCATGTCTGGCGATAAATGGGCAAGCTTGCCCATGGGTTGAGCGAAGACCATCACTTGTTCGTTCAAAATTTGTAACTTCTTGAAGGCGTGTGTACGCCAATTTCCTAATAAAGGCTACACACGGAAACAGAAAATATATATATGCAACAAGATCAAGAGAGAAAAAACTTAGAGGGAGAGAGAGTGATGGCCCGATACTCGGTTAAGGTAACTCCTTGGTGAAGGGCCTTTGAATTTGTATGAATTGCTAACATAATAAGCACCTCATGTGGTGATATATACAACACTTTGAAGAAAGAAGGTTAAGTGCGCGTTCGACGTGGAATTCCGCAAAGACGGAATTAATGGGTGAGACTTTGATTTACCTTGACCAGCACAATGTTGGACCGCAGGAGCGAACTCAGTACCACGAATGAACGTTGTAGCCCGGAAAGGCATATGTCGCCAAAATTGATCAAAATGGTTATGGTACCATTTCTTCAAATGGGATTTTATTAATGGATTACTTGCAATTTGGTAAAACGATAATAATCAATTACTCAAATCGTAGAAGCATTTTCGATCAAGTCCTTCGACAATAAAAACGAATCAATTAAAATTGAAAGGTTAGTAGGACTTCTTGATATGTGCACAATATTCACCAGATGTGTTCCTGTGTGCGTAGGAAGCGAATTTTTTTCTTATAAAAAGTTTGTAGTTACCGTCGTATTTTGAAGAAAAAGTTCTACGCAGGTGAAATAATCGAATTACAAAACCGTTGAAAGACCATTTACTGAAATAATCCACTCTTTTCAACTATAAACATTTTTTTATGGTCTCCTTTCGATGAACTTTGCTTTTCTTCTCGCTTCGAACATAGCCCAATCGGATTAGTTGATACACTTAAGTGATGATTGACATTGATTCGTTCCTATGTTCTTTTGTTCAACGGCTATTCATGGTATATTACAAGCGTGGATCCTTCAACAAGAACATTTAAAAACATTACAGTCGGGCAAGGTGGACCATTAAGTACTCTGTGTAAATTCGCTTAATACAACTTTTTATTTAGTTTCGTGATAAATACATTTTGTTCATGTAAAAGCATACTTTTCATTGGAGTTTTTATATGGAGGAAAGCACAAAATATGGGCTGATGAGATCCAAATCCGGCGAAAGTAATCTTCTTAGCATAGAATCTTATTACTGTTCAAATATTTTTGTCACTGATACTGAAGACTGTATCTGACATACAAACGTTTGCGTTTCATACGAATCCCTGTACGGAGTAAAACAACTAAGCCACATGATGCAAATTTGATACAGTGGACTAAACCAAGTCTCAATTTTCGTAAATATGGTTGCATAGGAGGGATTCAAAACATCAGCCCATCGTAATCAAACTTTTCACATCAACTTAATTTACGGAAATACAATTACCAGAAATGACAAGATGATAGCATTAATTTTTTTAAAATTCCAGCTTGGAGATTATCGTGAACTTTTTGTGTTTGCTTTATCAATAACAGTAGTAGCGTTGTTAATTAGCATCCATTTGACTATTTGCTCTTTCATTTCTGTTATTTGTATAGGTAAAAATTCTGCTAATTAAATTCTTAATATGACGTTTCGTTTTTTTAAACGCTGGCAAAGCGGAAGCATATAAAAATCTTTGTTTTTAAGTGAATAAATATGCGCTCCAGTAATTGTCGTGTCATTTAGTTGTTTCTGCTATTACTTAGCGATTTTTATCGAGACAGCTTGAAAATGCAAAGTTTTTCCAGTTTTTGACGGCTGTTTCAAAATAAGGCATTATATCCGGAGTGATCGTAAAAATACTCGTGTTCAATTCATTTTCAATAGGGTTTATGTTGGGGCTAAAACATGTCAGTGTTCCACATTTCATTAAAATATCTCAAAAATTGTGATCTGTATTTTCAACACAGAAATACATGAGCAATTATCGGACGAACAGACATGCTTAAATAGATCTAAAAAATTACAGTTTCCTTCCACAGGAAAGAACTTTATAAGAGCTTTTTAAAATACTGAACTTTTTCGCTAATGACGATTTATCAATGTCGAAAGAATATTCTGGAGTATTATATTTTATGCCATTTCAATATTTCCAACATATCATATTCCATCTTAGGTAATGTTGCCGACCTTGAAAAACGTTTTAATATTTTAGGGGGAAAAAAAACGGACTATTATTAGTTAAAAGCAATTAGTATTAGGTGGTTCGGAATAGTAAATAAAGTTAAAAATGAAATAAATTTTTTTAGGTAGCTACACAGATAGTTAGGGTTAAAAGTATATATAGCTATATAGAGTAGATTCATCTTTATTTCGTAAAAAACTTTGAAAGTGATTGATGGAGCGAAAATGAAGTTATAGCAGTGGGACGCAAGTAAGACGTGGAAAATCAAACTGAGCATATAAACTATATTCCATTTTTTTTTATTTCAAAAAATATAAAAGAGCTACAGAAGCACATAGAGATATATTATATGCGCTGCGTGTGGAACCAATGCTTTAGTAGAAAGCACTAGCAAAAATTGGTTTGTGAAATTTCATTCTGCAAATTATCAATGCGAGCTTTACCGCATTCTGGTAAGCCAAATACCATTGATGACGACCAACTAAAAGTTATGATTGAAGCTGATCGACGCGTAAGTATTCGTGAGATTGCAAAAAAACTTAATTCATCCAAAACAACAAGATTATTCCTTATATAAAAAAAAACTAAAACTATTCAAAATATTACACTAGTTAAGAACATATTCTATATAGACTTCATGCGAGATCTTTTCTGGTCAATAGTCTTTATGGGCTCTTGCAAATGTAGATTCTGTACATTCGCGTTGTTCGTCGATGGGTTTACCTAGTGTATCTTCGTCCTTCCTTAATAGGCCTAAAAATTGGATCTCAATGGAAATGTTTTTGACACATCAAACACTTTGCGGCTGCTATGATACAAAATTATCACGTATGTTTATATATATATATATATATATATCTATATATATATATATAACCATGTTTCTACATCTATATGTTTATATAACTACACTTAGTTTTTATTCTACACTTTGACAACAATAAATGACTTATGAAATTTGGCCAACAAACAAATGATTAAAATTATAAAACAACGATTTGGTGGAGTCGATTTTCATATGCAAACGATGAAAGTTGAATTAATGGTATAATAAATCTTTTCTATGTATTTGAGTGGGATTTTTCCGTCCGCTGTCTCCTTCGTCTCTCTTTTCAAAATTTTTACGTTTTACAAAACAACAAAAACAAATGGATAAGACTTACTGCATACAGGCAGACATAAACTTATGAGAATTTCCTACAAAAAAAAGAAAAAAAAATAAGATAAAGAAAAAACTCAAAACGAAATTAACATAAAGAAGGAGTAAATACTTTTCGCATGCACAAACATACATATAAATGTATGTGCAGCTATGCCCCTCCGTACTGCTAGCCATTTTCATATTGCATGTAGTGTTTTCGAAGGCTTCATGAAAAATAAAGCAAATCATAGTTAATTGTCAAATAACAAAAAACATTTTATGTTGATATGTAACATCGTATACGTCGTGTATATGTATGAGTGGAATGCATTACATTTTATATTTAGGTGACGAATCAATTATTACCAATGCTCCCAATGACAACGACTTACACAGACGCAGAAAGAATGACAAACGAATTATACTTTTCAATTATTGCTGAAGAGAGGGCGACTTATTTTATATTTGACTTCAGCACGCTGAGAAGCTGCAGGCTGCATAAGTAAATAATCTGTTTCCAAAGTTAACATGTTAATGTATATATGTTTGTATGAAGTGACATGAATACTTTTTGTTGTTCACTTACATTACGTATACGTCATGTTGCTCAATGACAAAAAATAAAATCTGACTAACTTGTTTGTATTGTGTAACAAATCGAAAAAAAAGCGAAAAACAAGACGAAACAAAATAATCCAGAAATTACGTTCGGTTTGCAACAAATTACTTTTTCACTTGTAATATAGTATAACAATTATGTCAATTATTGATGATTTCAATAATACCCAACACACTACCATGTATGGTGTTAAACAACAACAATAAATTTTTCCAGGAATGAGCACCAAAACCATTATAGCATAAGACTTTGCATTAGTTGGTATACTGATGTCCGTCTTTCTTCTTGTTTGGCTTTTGACATTAAAACGCTCACAATCGTAAAGATTGAAACAATCTGCACATAAATGATTAGTGGGTGTACATACTTAAAATATCTATTGAGGATTCTATCTACTTGAAAATTGGATATATTATAAACATGAGTCTGGTCAGTGGACGAATGTGCTGCCAAGCTAACAGCATATGTGGTTATTCGCTTTAAGTGAGGCATAAATTTTTCACTTCTCATATATTATATATTTTAACATAAAAAAAAAAATAACTTCTAGAATCTCATCTCCTTTCAGTTCCCCTTCAAAGCTCATAATTTCGCTGTAGAAAAATATATGTTTACAGTCTGCAAATAATTCAATTTTTCTGTCGGAAGTCGATCAAAGCTCAGGTTGCAGACTTTTTATCCGATTCGATTAAGAAATTTTATATATTTTGCATACAAGCGCCTTCAAACAAAGTTTCGGAGCTCTACTCAATTGAGAGAATAAACCAATTTTTCATTACTGAATCGATTCATGCTTGCGAGGTTTAAGAAGTTTTTTGAACTTAATCTAAAAAAGACGGCAAAATTTGTGTCGTAAAACCAACAGACTGGCGGAGATATCTGAAATGAATCCGTTTTTCATGCTCATTAAGATTTCATGTTAGTTGTGGAGTCTCTGATGCGTACACGATTTGATGCTGCAAACTGCTGAAGTGAATAAAACAAAAATCCGAATACGTAACCAAACACATCACTAAATTATTTACCACAAAAAAGCAAAGAGGGTAAAGAAAATGCAATTTGTAATAACATTTCTTTGTTTTAAACTTTATTTCATGATTTGTTATGACTGAGTTAACCCGATTAAGTCTGCTTGCATAGAATCCTAACGTTCACTATAGAAACGATGCTAAATTGCTATTTTAATCGTTAAATTCTTTAATACGTATCATTACCTTTTGAAGCAGTTAATAGAGACTTTCAACTGCAATCTAATAATAAAGGAAATGGCGAGTGGAAAAACCAAAATTCGGTAGAACTTAAAAGCAAGGCATTGAATAAGTGTATATTGTGATGAGTAGCAAATAATCGATTAACTAACAGTGCGTATAAGTAACCTATAAAGAAATTAATACTGACTTGATTATTGGTAAGGTGCATGTATAAATTGGATAAAGACTACTTACAGCTTAATTGAAATATGTAATTGAAAGGCGTCTTGAAATGAATCTTGAATACCAACCGCAATGCTTCTTTCTTTTAATTGCCGAGGTAATTAAGAGTCAGTCAGATTATGCTTTTTGTGGACATGGAAAAATGATTTGTGTCAAAAATGAAATGAATATCAACTATATGTACACCTATGTCATTCAAGTAATATATTTTGAAATTTTTGGTTCTAAACTATTTTGCAATTTTGAAGCAGGTTTTCACAAACTTTACTAGCATACGATAATATATTGTACTGTATACTTGCACGTACTTTGATCATTTGTTATACCCATCACCGAAGGATGAGGGGTATATTCATTTTATTAAACGTTTGCAACGCCCAGATGAAAGCATCACAGACCCCACAAAGCATATATATTCTTGATCAGCATCCAATTCTAAATCGATTTAAGCATCTTCGTCTGTCCATTTGACCGCCTGTCTGTCGGTATAATGTGTGTTGTAAGGATTCTCCTGGTCGCAAAAATAAAGCTATCGACTTCCAATTTGGCAGAAACATTGGAAGCTCTTGCACGCAGGCTGATGTTGAAAATGGACCAAATCGGTCGAAGGTCACGCCCATAGCACCACGTGAACTGAGAACGCATCTGTTTTTCGAAAGGAATCAAAAATTAATTTTTCGTTTATTACTTATCCACTATAGCAGATAAATGTACAACAATTTGAAGGCATATCCTATGGGCGATGCTGTAGCATTTTTGCACAAAAATGGAAAAAGTTGACTACGCCTACCCAATATTGTAGTGTATATAATTCGTGCGTTGTTTACCAAGATATTGTGGTTATCCCATAGAAGATCAGCTTTACACACTTTTTGTTTTTATTATGGTAAGCATCCCGTCGTTGCGGAAAAGAGTGCTTAGATGAAAAAAAATCAAAAAGCGTAGTTCTATTCCTTAGTAAACTTGCAAAATTTCATTCAATCCATTATCGGGGGAAATATCTATAACTATCAAAAAATAAAGTGATCAAAAATGTGAGGCGCTTTTTTTTTTACTAACAACATAAATCTGAATGTATGTTAATTTGAGTGTTAAAGCACTTGCAAAAAATATGTCAACCAAGCTATAACTAGTTGGAAATATATTTTTAATCTTAAAAAGAGATATCGCCGTGTTGCTACTTACCCATTCATCATTGAGTACGTTTCTTATTTGCTTTCTAGTTCGATTAATGTATTGCTTAACAAGCTGCTTATGAGTAGATGACATTTGCACCGTTTTCGGTGCACGCAAGTTAACAACTTTGAACATTATGTTTTTTTTTACAACAATATTTGGCTACAATTAATTTTTAGATGGTAATAGTATAATTTAGAAAATTGAGCAAGCAGCTCAAATGCATCTTAGCATTTACCGAAAACGGCACACGTGACAGGAAGCGTGTTGAATCATTATGAGTTTTCAGGGTTTTCTTTTAATACCTAACATCGGCTTCGGGGAATGTATAGTCATTTCGTAAAACACCCAGAAGAAAGCTTTAAAAGTATATAAATTCGTGATCAGCACCAAATTCTGAATCGATTTAAGCATGTTAAGGATTTGGTTGTGTAACATCTGCACTAAGCTTTTTATTGGTTGCAAAAATTAAGCTAGCATTTCAAGTGGCAGAAACGTTGGAAGCTCTTGCGTGCAGGTTGATGTTGAAAATGGGCTAAATCGTTAGAAGCACACGTCTACAGAACACACCTCTGTAGGAGCCCCTTTTCTCTTCATTATTCATATCGTAAAACACAAATGGCGATAAAAATTTCGACGTCTAATGCATTGGTATCAGCACAGTATCTGCACAAAAGTAGGAAAATCGGTCACGCCTATTTAACAAGATAGATTATCGAAATTTTCTTTGTTTCTTTAAGTAAAAGGTTGTGGGTATAAAAATAAAAGCGTACACATTGTAAAATATTATCATGTAGAGACACCACAACAAATGTTGTGGTGGGAAAGCCAGTGAGAAAGAGAGAAAGAAAGGAAGGAAAGAAAGGAAGGAAAGAAATGAAGAAGGAAAGAAACAAAGAAAGAGAAAGAGAGCGAAAGAGAGAGAGAGAGAGAGAGAGAGAGAGAGAGAGAGAGAGAGAGAGAGAGAGAGAGACAGATTTACTCGATAAAGTAAATGGAATGCTTAGATCATTTTGGCTCAGAAAGTGGTTTACTCCGAGGTCAGTTAAAGTTAAAGTATGTCTGATTTCAATATTTTTTGCAATGTCAATTGCAATCATGCATCCGAATAAAGACAGTAAAGTAGTGAACAATATAGACCATTGTGTGTATTGGTTAAAAAGAATGAAAGCGTTAATACCTATGCCAATCCGTTATTTAATGTTGCGTTTTATAACTTATTAGAATGCAGATCATTTTGTACGCTTCACGCACGTATAATGATCTGCATAGAGAGCAATGTTATCGTTTTGACGGGCTTCAATTCTACATTACATTATCTTAATTTTAACGCTGTTAGCTTGAAGCCGGACATTTATTAGATATTAGATATTAGACATTAATAAATTACTTTAACGCCTATTTCTGCACAGATCCTGATAACAAAAAATAAAAATACGTCCAAAACCAAACCGCCTTTTTAGTACATTAACACCAATCATCGAATGTCAGCATAAAACAATCACAAATTTTTGATGGACTATTGATTTTTCTAGATGATATCACATTGTTTTATATCATTGTTTATACACGTGTATTGGCCGTTATATAAAAACCTGGAAAATTCATTAAATTCGTACAAAATGAAAATTGATACATTATACATATTATTTATCTGTTGTGTTTTCTTTCACTAAAGTTTGTTTATGTTCATATTGTTGTGGTTTTCCGACTCATCAAGTGTAAAAACCTTTAATTATGTTTGTTAGTTGGCTTACAATACACATTTATTTTATTTGTGAATTTTTCATGTGTTCATTGATATTTGTCTGCGTGTTTGCTTAACAATATACTTTGTTATCTGTACATTATTGTCCAATTAAAAATGGAATAAAAAAGCAAATATTTAATTAAAGAAAATTAAAGTTAAGCAATTGTTTTTACGCTTTATAGTTAAACTGTGCATGTATATGTACAGCTGCAAGTAAGATTATGTTTATATAGTGTAAAAGGTATACATTTAAAAAGTCAACAAACCACACCATTTGCTTATCACTGTTAAATAAAACATCTATAGTCATGTACTCGCCGATTTACGATTGGTAAGAAAATATTTTCGATATTTACATTGAAATAAAGCAGTGCAGTTGTTTTGAAAAAGAACTTAATATCAACATAATATAATTTGCAATATTTGAGCTCAGTCACATTTCGATAACACTATAAGCAGATTAGCAGACACAGCTCCGCTTGTAGCGATCAGCAAATGAAAGAAAAAAGTTAAAAACGTTCGAGATATCTTACGTCTTTATTACAGCAAAGTAATGAAAGCTGATGATTATATTAATGATAAGTAGATGATGAATACATCAAAGCGACGTACAATATATACAGAAAACAATAAGCACGAAATTTTATTGGGATGTTGCCGAGTCTTTTTTATATCCGCCACCTTTTCTTAAAAAAACATAAAAAAAGAAAAATTTAAATCCTTTATAATATCGGATTGGGGTGACAGATTACTTTTTCTTTTCTTTTGTCTAGGTATTGTGGGGTTGGCTATGGAATATAAGTAGACTTTTTTATCGCTACATATGTTACGGGATACGAGTATTAAGCAAGAACCCAATTTCCTTAGTTTTTAAATAATAACACTTCTCAGCTTATATTGCGCTTTGACTGATTTCGTCCATTCTCAATAGCAATTCTCAAGCCGATATCTATATTTCTGCGACCGCGGGAATGCTATCATTGACAGACAGACAGAAAGAGGGATAGAGGGACGAATGAATGTCTTTAAATACAGTACAGAATTTGAGACTAATCGCTTTGAAAGTGGGCCACTAGATGACAAAGTTGTTACGAAGCGTAGCTACCAAGTTTTCATATCCAGATTGGTAGACCATAATTTAAAGGTATGACGCACCCATCGGGAAGATCGGGATCCCTAATGTAATCACTCCCTATTTCCCCCTCCATACCACTTTGTGACTGTCATCGTCTTACACGTATAGGGGAAATTCCCACAATCTGTATAATCATTGTATCTCCGAAGCTTGGTCCTGAGTTTTGTGAACGTTTTGATAAAATAAATATACTCCCGTTTTTCGGTGTTGGGTATAAGAAATATATTTATATACAATTATATTCATATTATTTTTCAAAATATACCAGGGAGGTCACTATTAAGTTTCATTGTTGTTGTTATTTCTCTTGTAATGAAGTTGAACATTCATTTACATTCGAGAATATAATTTAAATATTCCTAATGTACAATCTATGTTTTTAGAACAATATAAACTTGAATATTAAGAAACTAACGTATACATTAGTTGTTAAATTTCACTTCTATTTTAATTTTTCACTATTTTGTTTTAATCGAGCTTAACTTAATTAGAAAATAAAACACGAGTAGCACTAATTTTGTACTTAGGTTTATAACTCACTTATAACCAACTGGAAAACAATGCTTAAGGATACAGATTGTTGACTGCTTTTGTAGATGCAGTTAGTTACGTTGTAGCTAATCTCCCTTCTTTGATAAACCAAAGTTCGCCATCAATAAATTATTGTCTTTAACTGTCTAGGTCAAATAGATATATAGGTATGAGATATTTGTTGGTACTGATTACACGTTTGGTAAAATTTTTTTTGATAAAAAGGTAATGGCTACTCTAAGTACACGAATTTCAGTTCTATCAACACCATTTTTTTCATAAAACAGTTTATCGAAAGGATTTGCGCAGTGTTCTTGCGGCGTTCGCTGCATTCTCAGCCTTTGTGTATGGTGTGACGATATGTTAAACCAAACCAGAGCATGCAAAGTCATTGTGTCATTCAACGCACAAACGTACGATAGACAGCCAGACGTACATCTATGAATCATAGATTGTGTTGTTCTCGCTGATGTAGAATGTATATCTCAAGCAATGGAATATGAGGGTTCCTAAGACACATGCAATAATAATTTTAGTTTAATAAAAGAATATCTAGTTTGAAAAACGTGCAAAAAGAAAGGGTCAAATGCACAGTTGTCGATAATATTATGTAGGGTTATTCATTCATTCATGTGGTTTTGGGAACCCTGTTTTCGTAACATATCTAAAACAAAAGGATTAGCAAGCGCATTATAATGTTTAGTGTAACGCTTGTTTACAATATAGATCTAGATAAATAGATAACTACTCTTGAACGTGGTAAAATAATAAAAGGTTACTAAGAAAATGCTGGTTCTGTAATAGGGACGCTTTGTGTAATATAAGCAGATCTTATCTGCTATATATAAACGGTGTTGAAACTGCTTTTATAATACTAACTTTCTTCTTCATACAGTGCATATGTAAATACGCGGCTAACGTACTCCCCGAAGGGCAAGAAAGCATTCATCCCGCAACACTGATGGGAAGTGTATACTTATATCCAGAGCAATCCTACTTAGAGGAGCCTGTTCGTATAATTATATCAACAGATTAAATTTGAAAATAGACAAAATTGATCCGTTCGTATTCGAGGTTTGTAAAAATATAATTCTGAAATGAAACGAAATCAAGGTACTTTTGAAGAGATTGATAACGTGTGTGACATATGACAATAATGTAAGAAAAATGTGGTGATTCAAGATGGAGGAATTTGCACAAATGATGGCTTTGCTTTGTGTATGGTGAGATTGGAAGGGAATTAATAATGAAATCTGCTCTCATCTAGCCAGACGATTGCTTTTATGCTTCATTACCAACATGTAATATGATTAAAGCAAACAATTGAGATAACGCGTCCAGAAATGATCAATGGGAAAGGTTTTGCCTTTCATCATAGCAAAGACACAAAAAGAGAAAATTCGGGAGAAAATTTTCCCTTGACACTTCACGGCTTCCCCGTAACTCTACAAACAAATTCTCTCGGAAAATGACTGTTTGCTGATAAATTACAGCCTAATATCTTTTGCCTGTTGATTTTTTCCCAAAACCTAACAAAATCACATTACGATAATTTCATCGAAACAACCTTTCTATATATATGAGGCTAAAAGCGATTCATAGGTTATAGAGCTTTAAATTTCCTTGACGGTTTCTCTGTCATTTCGCAACACGTAACGTATGTGCAGTTTTATAGTCTTGGCATAATGTATTAATTCTAAAAATGAATAAAAAATGTATTTTAATAAAGCAAATAAGAACATTATATAATCGGGCAGAGCCGGCCACCACACGACTTCGTCTAGTATAGTTATTTATTCGTTTTGGTATTAACACACCAAAAGTTACGCCTTATTTTTATGCAAAGGAGTACTTTCCATGAAAGCCCAAAACATCAGATTAGCGAACTTAAATTACTTACTAAAAATTTTTATTCTTTTTCAACTTCCATCTTAAATGAGTAAAAATTAGACTTTCTCTCCATATAAGGGCTGGCTTTTCAGGATAATCTCTACATATGTTATAGTCTAAAGAATAGGCCTATGTGATCCAAACTTCCTACTATGCACCAATTTTTATCATAAAATAATAAAAATTAAAACTATTGATCATGTAACGATTCAGTTTTTGTAAGAACGGTTATAGTAGAGGTGGTTCGAAATCTGATCCCGACCGAACCGAATGTTTCATACTAACTTAGATTGTGTAAGTGCTATTACTCAGCGACTTTTGTAAAGAAATTTAGAAAATTACAAATTTTTTCCATGTAACGACTTTTCAAATAAGACCTTATATTCGGAGTGACCGAAAAGTGAACCTATCCGAACCATTTTCAACAGCTTTCGTCCTAGGGTGAAAGCACTTCAGTGCTCGAAGTGTCATCAAAATATCTCAAAAATTGCGACCAGTACGTTGAATGCAAAATTACATGGGCAGGCATTATATGGACATACGGCCAGATAAACTTATATCGATTCAGAAAATGATTCGCAATCGATCGGCATAATAAATGGTGGGTCGACCTTAACTCATTGCAAAACACCATACGCCCTTCTTTCGCTATAGGAACACATTTTTTTTTGTTGGATAAAATATGGTCCTTTTACATTACTTGCCACAGAAGCATTGAATATGCTTCATACGAATGTCTACGGAGGGGTCATTTCTTAATATTTTACAAAAATAACTTTTTCTTTTTTTTAATACTTAAACATATTCCTTTCTCGGCTGTTATATTTCGATTATTATTTTTTCTTTAAAAATAGAAATTCCTACGTGCGTTTAGGATAGTAACTTTGTTTTAGTGTCTGGAGAACTTAATGTCAATTAAATATTTGACTTTATTAAGGCGACTACACTAATCATCTAGTCTACCTTTAAAAAAAAGAATCGATAGTCTTGGTTGCTAGTGTTTTTTAGTGCTAGAATTTGTTTCTTTCGTTCCATAACAAAGTATATCGACCTAAATAAATAAATTCTTAAAAACAATATATCAGAAAAGCATAAGGAGTAACGTAATACGCGGGAATCTGGGTACAAACTTTCACATTTGATGTAAGGGAAACAATATGCTGGATTTAATATTTTATGTCTTTATAAAGCATAAATTTATTTGGTTAGATTAAGCCTGGATCCCCCATTAGTCGGTTTACCAGGGCTATTAGCATTTGTAAGTCATTGGATTTTATTTAAAATTAAAACAGCGTAAAACTTCAAGTTACTTTGGAAAGCTGAAGATTCCAATATGTTTTCGTTAACTGCTTATAAGCAGTTGACTTCTAACGATCTGAAATTTCCAACTAACACACTTCAGTACGCAAATGTTAAATGTCGGTTAAAATTTTAAAAACTTATATTCACCTTATAAGCATAATAAAGTATACAATACACGAAAGAAGACGAACGTGGGTTCCTGTCGCTCCTCTTTATATTAATTGTTTTTTGTTTCTTTTTTTGTTCTTTTTAATTTATTTATGGGTACTCTTCTTTTATAAGCTATAAGTACTTGATTACGGATATAGTGGCTTTAAAGATATGTTCAGCAATGTAAACAAACTCGCCTGCCATATGATAGCAGAGTTAATGGAAAAATAATTGCATTTTAAAGGATAAATTGTTTGATTGTTTACACAAAAGTTTCATACAGCGAAGCTTTTTAGGAAGTAAACATCCTAGGAATGTATCGTCTTCTAGGGCGAGAAGAAAACTTTTTATTTATTTAGCAATTCATTTTACACCAACATTTCACGGTACATGTTTTTACTTTTATCATTAGTAATCATCAAGAAACGCACCGGCAATGGAAGAAACTAATAACTAAAACTAAACCAAATGCTTCGTAAGACGGAGCATACATTTAGTATATGCTCGCAATTATAACTTAGTATGCAGTAAGCAAAAGGGCCAAAAGAAAAACACATTGTTAAGTCAAGACGAAATGTTTCCAAGCTTTTTTAACACTAGTGAAATTTCCAATTTTCCAAAATTGTCGTTTTGAAATATTGTCTAAGCTTACAAAGGGGAACATAATATTCTAGAAACGCGCATTATCCAAATTTAGCAAACTTGACTTATTTATTTATTTTTCAGATTCTGTCATAAAAAATTATAAAATAGACTTTCTCTCCATACAAGGGCTTGCTTTTCATGATAAAGCATGTATAATTTAAGGGCTACAGAATAGACCTACGTGATCCAAATTCTCTACCGTTAATTTTTTTTTGCCAGCTTGCTATTATGGACCAATCATCATAAAATATTAAAAATTAACTTTTTTTTGAAGAGCTTACTATTCACGAGGAACCTTATAAGGGGTGGGGTCCAAGAAATGGAGCCATGTGGTTAAAGTTTGGTCCGCCTAATTTTGATGTCAAATTACTATCATGAGCAAATTGGCACCATATAACATTGACAATTAGCCCTTTTTGCTATATACAGGTTTACATTGCTTCAGAATTCTTATATGCGGCAGGATAAAAGAAATATACGTACGTGGTCGAAATTCACTAAGGTTGATTTCTTTGTCAATTTATTATTGCGATCCAACTTTCACCATGAAATATAAGATTAGTTATATAAGAGGAGGTTCACAAAATTGCCCCGACTGAATCAAATTTTTCATGCCAAATTAGAATGCCGAAGTAGTATTACTCAGCAAGTGTTGTCGAAAAATTTTCTCGTCCTAGGGCCAAAACACGCCAATGTACCAAATTTCATCAAAATATTTAAAAATTGAGACTTGAAGAGGGAACACATAAGACATCAGACGGACAGACGGACAGACGGACAGACAAGCTTATATTTATTTAGAGAATTCTTCTGAATCGATCGGCATAATAAAAGTTGGGCCGACATTGAGCCATTCTGGATGTTACGTACGTCCGCACAAATTTAATATACGTTGTATCACAAGTGATGTATAAAGGATTTTTCTTAACAGTGCATTGCGACCTAATAAGCCTTGTCTAAGTGCATATTAAATTGTTTTTTTTGATTGCTTCAAAGACATTCACAACTTTCAAAATTTTTAGGCTATATTTTAACACCAAAAGAACAATATATCCATCCAAGTGACATATAGTATATTCGCGAAATGTTTGCAACGTATAGAAAGTTGCATTCGAGTTTACATCAAGTATATAGTAGACAAATGCAGTTATCGAACGTGTTCCCAAATCGTCTCTAAGACTCAGCTTTTATCGAGGCTACTTTCTATTTGATATTTAGCATCAAAGAAAAAAAACAGTACAGGTTCAGTTTTCATTGAGAGAGATGATGCAGTTTTCACATATATATAGTCTTGACTAGTGTCGACAGAGTAGTTGATTTAGTTATGTGTTACGTTTATTTTTTTTGTTAAAATTTTCATTGGCATTTCAAAAGTTTGTGTACAATATGTTTAATTCGTATTCAAGATTTATCTGTCGAAGAATTTCTTTCTCTTATTTTTCGTGCTTAGCATTTTGATTAATATCTTAGGCTTTCCAAATGTTTCTCTAGTTCATGGAAATATAGATCTCAGATGAGATAAATTATGCATATTGATTTTAATGTATTGTGACTGGCAAGCGGTTGGACTGATTGGGAATGTTAAACTGATCGAGAATATATTTTTATTTATTTATTCACGCTTATGAAACCTCGAAGCCATCAACGTATAATATATTACAATGTCTACCATAGGTGCAATAATAAAGTAAAATAATACAAAATGCCGAGGAATCAACAGAGGGTTACTGTGGACAGACGTACTAAAAGAAAAGAGAATAAAAAGCTCCTTTGATTTCTGCCGTAGGACAATGTTGTAGAGGTTAAGGAGAAGTCTAGTTTTAATAAAATTAACGAAAGAACAAGCTAGAAACCGTATAATAAAAGGAATTTACCGTAATTGGTTTCAGATAGTAACATTTTGACGTTATTGTGCTGAATAAGCTCGCGCTGTTTTCTCAGAAAGAGCTTGAGTAGTACTCTGGAATATTGAATAAAACTCTGATTTTTCCATTTATCTTTAAACTTCGCACAATTGTTAATTTATTCCACAAATGCCTACTCAACATAATTTTTTGGAGCGTCGAAAAATTTGTGCAAAAGAATGCCATTTGCAAGCAGTCACAGAGAGCTATGAAATGCTTCAGTCAAACAGAATCCATACAATGAAACGCTATTAGTAACGACTCAACCTGTTGATGCATAATATGCGTTTAATATGTCAAATTCGCGTTTTGATTTTTTCCATGACGGTAGTTGGTATTTGGTGGCAAACGTCTAGAAAGCATGCTATCCTGCCTGCTGTGGCCGCATTACTCCTATGCTCTCATCTTTGCAAAGATATACAGAACATGACTCCTCCCATCGATAGCCTTAAAAGATGAATTGAATGAATGACCTCTTCATAGGGACCGCTTATCCTTTTTAAAAGATGGGAGAACGAGTGTGGCTAAGAAGACACAACACTTTGTATACAATACCTCGTACCATTTTTTTGTAATGAGCTTTGAATTTTAAGGAAAAATCCCCAGCAACTATATCGCACTTCTATCGTAATTGGCGAGTAAATCTGATATAAGAGTATCCTACGATTTAGGTATAACAATAAATACAAGAAACGCATCGCCTACATGAGATTTGATCTAACTTGGGTACGATCATTAACTTGCTGTCGTTGCAGTATATTATGTATGAGTTGGGCTTTTTAAGAATACTTGACTTGGGAGAAATATGCGAATACATTTCGCATTTGTCTTCTATGCAAAAGATCTTCCAAAGTTTAGTGAATACGGGGTCTACACTGAATATAATAAATTCCGGTAAATTTTCCATTTACACATAACAAGTAATTAAAAATTTTATACTTATTACCGAAGCCGTAGTCATTTGTTTAAATTCATTTGCAACAATCGAAAGTATACTTCATATACTATGTATGACGTAACTTGAAATTTTCATTCCGTTTGTCTGCTCGCATTTCATTCAAACAATTGTTATAAAAAGTGGTTACTGGCTATATAGACAATTTACTTGCTTTCGTACGGATCAATTATGAAAACCCGCGAAATATATCTGCGATTATGATCACGATAGATAAAAATATCCTTGTAAATATTTTCAAGCTTTACAATATTGTGCTCGAAACTTAGTAAAAACTATAGGTTGCTAGCCCTTGTTGTCGCCTTCGAATGTTCTGTACTCAGCTTTAAAAGCTACTTCACTGTAAATATAGGAACACAACGTATAATGTTTACTTTATAATCTAAATACTAACTATTTTTACTAGTATGCACAATATAAAAACATAGACTATAATGAAAAAAATTTCAATTGTTCTTTACATTACCTACATCAAGTTTGCATCATATCTCCTGTACGTTATATAAGCTAAGCTAATGCGGTGCATGAGTGCACGTGAGTATATTTAACACGAACAGGAAATTACTTTATAATCAATAAGGATTCAATATACTTTTATCAAGTTTATGTCTAAGTCGTGGCCCGCGTGGATTGCATTTGGTATTGAATTTGCATTTATTTGTTTGAATTAAATTTTCTATGAATTCTAGAAATTTTAATCAATGGTAAGACGGTCAAGATCGCTTCTTATTATAATATTACTATAAAAACTGTCTAAAATTCATTTGAAAAGGACGTTTTTCAACACATTACGAAATGAATAAAAACGTATAAAGGATTTCAAAGCGTTATGCAGCTAAGTATTAGTGAGAGCTCTTTGGTGACGTATTAAAAATAAAATGTAAGCAAATTAACAACAAAATGTAAGACAATTAAGAATCGTTCCCTGGTAAGGAAAAAAATGGGAATATAATGGGTGAAAGGAATATCACTAATAACGAAACTAAATGTGTATTCGTAACTTATTTTGAACCGTTTGTTTAGCTAAAGCATAAATGCAAACCGTAAGAGTTGAATCGTGGCCCTCAGGAAGAGAAGTCATTCAGTAGTCATTGATGCGCTTAGTGGAGTAAAGTGTTTTGAAATGTCGAATCTATGATTATTGAAAGTGAGTACCTTCAACTTTGTAAATAACTCTTTTCGAATAGTTCTTTTAACTAGCTCTCTAATGGTGCGAACCTAATTAATTATTAATATTAAAATGAACACGCAAAGATGACACACCGATCAGCAAATGGCATTTCGTGTGATAGTGATAAAGTTTTTTGTTTTTGTAATGGGAGTTTTGGAAATATGGGGCACTGAGTGACTTACTTTCAATTCTTTCGTGGTTTAGAGTGTGAGAAATTTGGTCAGCACATATGTTTATTTGCTGGATTTTTTTTTAGATTAAGATGCCTATTTGAAAATGTAATCTCTTTTTCGGTTCTACAGTTTAATATGGATTGATTTATCGAAAAGACCGCTATAAGAGTTGAAACTATTGAAATTCGTTTCAAATATCTGCCATGTGGTCCAATATATAAATTCGTTTGTCGTTCGTATCGCAAATAATTCAAATGCTATTGCTTTATACTATGTACGCTTCGGTAAGGCCGGCTTTCCAAAAGAAAAACTTCGAACAAATATTTCTGTGAATGATCTTAGAGGTTGTGGGAGTGTAATCTACATTCGTTAGCGAGTTGCTAAGAGAGTATTCTTGCTATATTTGTATATAAAATGTTTTTCTTTTAATATTTCACGCCAATCCGTCCTTCCCAATTGTCGGTTCGGAACACATATTAATTTAAAATGCAAAGATGATCGGCTTGATCACATATAGGCAGGGAGAGAAAATCCCTGAGACCTTTTTTAAGCAAATTTTCAAATTTTATGATATTTATTACAGAGCAGAGAGAGTACGTTTTAAAATTATTTTCTGAAATATGAAATTTTTCTCTCAAATACGTCTCTCCGTCGAAACTGATTGAACGGAAGATCTTTACTAATTACAAAGTATCAACACATATACGATTTTCCACTTGAATCATTAATTCCTGGCTCTGCAATCCTATCGCTCGCGATTGGTAATGTTCTAAAAATTGCGAATCGATATAAAGTACATTCAAACGCAATTTGCATTGAAAATGATCATCCCCTCAATACAAAGAAAGAAAAGAAATCAGTATTGCTATGGCTTGCTCTAATTACAATGAATAATCCTTACTACTAATTGCTCGTTTCGATATGGCACTTCGTTCAGTTTTTTAATGATTGCAAGGTTATCAGATAAAATTATTATTATTATTATTATAATTTTAGCCAGAGAATAAATTCTAAGACTAAAGTCTTAAAAGCACTAGCATCTAAGGCTTTCGGCTTTTTATTTATTTATTTATTTTTTTTATTAATATTATTATTATATTTTTATTATTAAAAACTCTACCGCACTTGAGGTTTGAACCCACGACCATTGAATTGCTAGTCGAGACTCTTGCCTACTCGGCCACTCAGGCGGATTAGATAAAATTAAAAATATACATTTGATCAAAAGTTATGTTTCAATTCAAAATTATTTAATAAAAATTTTTAAAAATTTATTTTTTATGTTTATATGCAAAATATTTCTCTTTTCTTTCTTTGAGATTATGCCGAAACATTTGTTCACTTTTTTTTTGGTTTTTCGTGGTATTATTTCTTCAAGTTTATTGTTATCTAGCATTCAACAGTGTGAACTGCAAGCCTGCGTATTATGGATTATATAAATGCGCCCAGTTATCTCAATTATCCAACGATCAAAGTTATTGTGAAAATCATTCTATATAGTCCTCAGCTTTGCTTGTCAATAAAGCACAGATTTGTAGGAGTGAAGAGATAACGGCGAAAAGGTGCCGATAGCGTTTTTATTCATTGCTTAGCACCACCGTTTGTGATATGTATTTCATAACCCCGAACACATGAAAAAAAGCATGTGTATATGTTTGTATTATATATATTTGTTTCTAAACCTGCAAAGACCCAAGAAAGGACGGAGTTTTGTCACAATTAAAAAGATGATCGAATCGCTGGAAGAGCTCAAGCCCATACAAAAACGCTCATACCAAAAATGGTTCGAAACTTGAAAAAAGCACGAGCACAAGTGTATGATATTTAAGGGGGATTACTTTGAAGGACACAAAATTGATATTAATGAATGAATAAATATTTTACGAGAAAATTGAGAAACCACCTTTTTTTTAATAAAACTCCTATATATATATATATATTGCCTTAAGAGAAAAGTTCGTTAAACTTTATTGTGCGCTTTAATCATGTTAGTTTTTGGCAGCGACTTTTTTTAGGAGTGAACTCATGCGTTTGACAAAATTAGAATAATTTTTGGTGCACGATGCCCTTCCAATTCCACCAAGTACAGCAAATTACTTTTGGTGGTGTTCAATAGGTATTTGTAACCGCTTGAGTAGCTTTATCTCTCCGAGCCTATCTATCTTTTCGTAAATTTTTGTCACATATGATCCACCTCTTATCGACTGTTATCAATCTCTTCAAAAAAGGCTTAAATTTGTTGCGTATCAACAGCTGATAATCCGAGCCATTAAACAATTGATTGTTAATTCATATCGTACCAAAATATTGACCGTGTCTTTGTATCCCCTCTTATACAAATGATTCAAAACTAATTTTTCATCAATATTCAACACCTTCGTCATCAGATGAAATCTGTCGGTCGTTTCTAATTTTTCGGCAGAATTTCATCGGGTTTATCAATCAGAGCGCGGCGGATCTTCAACGTCTTGATGTAATTTTGCTAAAACATCTTCACCATGAAACGCACCAAAATGTTTTACAAGCCTCTATATTTTCAAAATTTTGGCAAATTTTTAAAACTCGATTATTTTGGATTACAGAGTCATCCATTGTGGAAAACGACGTACATTTTATTTCTCGACACAATATATATTATATTATATATATATATACATAGGTGACATAATAGATGATGTTTTAAGTAATCACGGCTTTAAAACGCGGTTGGACACCCTATGCAGACAGAAGAATGAAAAAATATAATCAATAAATATGACGCGTTGTACCGAGCATTTTCGGCCGATGCATAACGTGAAGAATATGACCTTAGCTGTGCACGTAAGTTATGTTACGTTGAATGTAAACGAAAAATTATCGTGAATTTTTTAATAGGTTCGCTTATTGCTTTGGATATTTTGTATATTTTATTTATTATCAAGTTACAAAACAATGTTATTCAATAATGATATTTTGATTAACGAAACAAATAATTGACGAAAAAAAAAAGTTAAGTTAAAACAAGAACATACCTTACTCATTGGTCGTGGATTCAAATCCCAAGTGCGGTGGAGTCTTCAATAAAGCCGACAGCCTTTGATCTTGGTACTTTAAAACTTTAGTCTCGTTCTAAATTAATAATAATAATAATTTTGTGTTTATGCTCCAAATTCAGTGGAATGGAATACAACTACAATAACTTTTTTACTTTGAGCAACAAGGCATGTATTTGCTGAACAACATTTTTAAGCTCTAGCGTATCGGGCATTCGAATGAGTCTTCTAGATATGCGTGCGCCGGAAGTCTTAATCACTAGACTACACGGAAGCCAATTGCACAGGAATACAATCTCTTTAAGTTTTTCCAATGAAAGAAGAAAAGTAAGAATTATGTTTAAATTAGAGATAAGGACACGTACGATTTGCAATATGATTTGTCGAAAAAAGACTTACTATAATTTTTAACAATTCCGTTCTTAAATCATACAGCCAATGTTGAAAAAAAGACTATGTTCGTTTCATACAATAAGAGAACAACGTAAAAACTAAGCAGGTTTTGAACCCACGTCCAAAACGAATGTTGGAAGTATGTGCTACTGTTACCTTCGCTAAGTGTTAGAATATCGCTTCATAGGGTTTATATTTTCAGAGCTAAGCGACTCTCAATCTATGTATTGGGAAAGACGCTATGAATTTTTTTCTTGACCCCTTTTATACACAAACAACTAATATATGTACATTTATTGGCGATCATATGTAATGATATAGCAAAATATTTTCGGAGGACGGGCCAAGGAATCTAAAACGTTGGACACCCTTACTTAAAATGTGATGTATATAATATACGTATCTGTAAATATGTTTAATTCGCGTAAAAAGCCGGTGTCAGGTTCTGCAGATCACATTACAGTTGAACTTTTCAATGCGTGTGTAATATCTACATATTTACGGTAAACAAATGCATATGAATTTGAGTTATATATATATATATATATATATATGTATATGTGCTTATATGTTTACATTACTCCGATTATATATGAAATACTAATTAATTAAAAATTGATTTTTACTATATTGAAAATCACTGAAATAATTACCGGCATTAATGCCGCAGTGTTTGAAAATAAAAAAATACTTAAAATTAAGTAGAATCATAAGGTAAAGCAAAATCAATGTAAAATTATTATAATATTAAAGCATTTTCATAATATTTAACTGGAAATTTCATGAAAATCTTTGTCTGCATGCACTTAATATCGAACGTTTTTGTAAGAAAGTATTCCTTTTTTTTTTCTTTTACTTACTTCTGACCGAAATGTAATGAGTTCTATAAGTTTTTTGCAAACCATTAAATTGCACAGTGGCGTGTGTATTTCGTTCTCATTTATATTCTTTTCCCATTACCAACGAAATTGTTAATTGCATAGCAGAGAGCATAACGAATATAATTCAAACTGACCTTCTTTCCATTTTTTCTGCTTAATACAGAAGCTTTTCTGCTTTTTCACAACTTTTGTTTTTCTTTAATTCATTTTTTTTTATAATTTCTTTTTATTTTTTCTATTTTTTACACCGTAAAAATAATGGCCTGTCTGCACACTTTCAAAACGGAAATGAAATTAGTTCAATGCTTCTTTTTTCAATTTAATATTTTTCTTAAATAGATCCGATTATTTTTAGGATGTACAACTATGTTACTTTCCGCCAAATGCTATTAAAGCGCTCCTCTGAACTTTTAATAAATTTCTCTTCATTTAGCATGAATGTTAAATGTAAATATAAGGGCGAACCTAAATCAGATTTTTCGTTCTTCCTTTTGTAGTAGTATTTTGCTTAAATGTCACTAATTGCTAACAAAATCTCCATTTCACTCGTATTACAATCGTTAACCTATCTTGTGATACCCATCAACGTAGGATAGTAGCGTACTTGATTTGTGCTTGTGTGTTTCATACGCAAAAATATTCATCCTTTGCCTTTACATTTGAAAAGCGTTTCTTTTTCTCAATCCATTTGCAGAAGCCAACCCAGGACCATTTATCAGAAGCCATTCAGGGCCATTTTTTTCACTCAAGCTTTAAATTGTATACGTATGTATCGGTTTTCCGACTAATTTCTGTTATAAAGTTGTAGTCTTTTGCTTATTGGGGGCATGATTGTTGGCCATTTTTTTCTTTAAACACAGCTTGTAGCTCCCGGCTATCAAATTATGTTAAATTGATATTTTTATACCAATCACCGAAGCATGGCGGGTATGTTCACTTTATCGTTTGCGACGCCTAGAAACGAAATATAAGAGACCCCACAAAGTATATATAGTCTTGATCAGCATCAAATTCTAAAACAATTTAAACATGTCCGTCTGTCCGCCTGTGTAATGTCTGCTTGAAGGCATATTCTGTAGACGATACTGTAGCATTTGTGCACAAAAGTGAAAAAATTGACCATTCCTACCCTATATTATAGTGTATCAAAATTTAATTCTTTTTCCAATACCTTTATAACGCGCAGAAACAAGTTTCCAAAACCCCACAAAGTATGCAAATTCTTGGCCAGTTTCAAATCTTGAATGCACCTAAACATATCCGCCTGTTCGTCTATCCATCTGTTTGCGCAACTTTGTAGTGTATGTGGTAAACATTTCTCGTTAGCGAAAATGAAGATATTGCCTACAAACTTGCAAAAGAATTTGGAATTGAGTTTTCAAAGGAAACGCTTACAACACCCACATGCTTATACGACAATAACTTTCACTTGAAAATACAAGAAATTAACTGCGCCCACCCCATATTACAGAGCGTGAAAATTTTGTTCTTTTACTTCTTTTGTCTTTTTTTGAGATGAATGGTGATGGCTATAAAAGATTCGGGCCGGAACGAATTTGAATTTCTTACTTGTTTTATTTGCGTATTTTTGACGATTGTGTGACACACAAAAAAAATTGAAAAAATATTGCAAAATATTAAATATTCTGAGCCCTCATACGTGGTCAAAAGTTATAAATTCATTAATGTGTTTATGCATTTGGGATTAAATGACGCTCAATTTTCTTTTTTATTCGGCTCAACACATTTTAGACATTTTCATTTTTCTGTCGACAATTTACAAGCTAGCAGGCGATATCATCCTAGGCCTCGTATACGTGTCAATAAATTAAATTAAATAGGAATTCGATTAAATACAAGTGACACCTTTGCGATTAGTAGAAAAATTTATGATTTTGTGTTAGAGGTAAGCAATCCCAACCATTTAGGCAATTGCGCTGCGTTGCGCTTGAGATGAGGGAATGGGTTTTTGTTAACTATGTGAATGAAGGGCTTTAAAGGTGTTAGCAAAATCGTAGATGGTGACCGGCATAGTATCAAAACTCTGCGTGGAATAATCAAAGATTATTTAAAATCCTCATTCAAGTTACTTGAGAAGGGAACTACATACCTGTAAGAAATCAATTTATCGCAGTTCAATCAAACATTTGGTCGTTCGAAAGCTCTATTCACGATTTCTTACACATAAATTGGACAGATGATTAAAAATTGGGCAGAAAAAAATTCTTGTAAGTGATTTTTTGCTCAACAAACGCATTTTAACCTTCAATTATCTGTGCATTGCTTTAATTTGACAGCATGAAATTTCTACCCATACAAAAATAAACGGATACGTCGCTTATAACACTATAACTCACCTTTTACATGTTGGTAGATCATACCATGCCATGTGTGACAGAACCTTAATAAAACGCGTACCTTTGCAACTTAGGCAGCCGTAGATAGGTGGCATTAATTGAATGTTATTTTGAAAAAGTCCTTTTTACTTTAGCAGTTGCCTCCTATTTACAAAATTTGATTTTTTCTGAAATTATTATTAAAAGTTAAAATTTTTTCGGATGGTGCCAGTTATAAGCTGCACAGTGACAGTTTTCAATACCTTCTTGGCAGGCAAAACTTTTTCGTACAATGTAAATGCATTTGTATATTGTGGAAATTTATTACAAGTTTAAAAAATCTTTTTCAATTTTACTTTCTTTGTCCCACGGCGAATTCCAAGGGTATGCCAGAGTTGACCTTTCGTTTATAATACGGTAGAATATGCATCAGAAATTCTATAAATTTTATTGATCAGGATAAAACTCTGAATAGAGCTAAACCATTTCGCGTATATATCTATCCGCCTGTTTCTCTGCTGGAACGCTTATGTCCTTCATTAATGGCCAGAGATCGTATTTGAAAATATGTCTAATCCGCTAATAAGCCCTGTCAGTTTAGATGAATAATTATAGCTCGCCATCCATAGCTGACATTAAGTTAAACTGTGGAGCAAACGAATGTGTTTACAAACTCTCCAAGAGATAGTAAATCAACACTAGTTATAAATATTTCCAAAAGTCATAACATAAAACAAGTAAGAAAATTGTTTATTTATTGGCGATCGAATCTCTTAAAGCCATCATCGCTAAATACGAATTAATAATATGTAGACTTTGTATGGTCTCGGTGTGTTGCTATTGATAAAAGAATTAGACGTGGCCGGTTTTCTCCATTTTTGTGCAGGTGCCACAGAATATAAATACCAATTTTTATTATTGTATCTATTGTGGTTTATAAGTAACGCTCAGAAAAAAAAATTTTTTTATTTTTGAAAACAGAGATGGTCTCAGCTTATGGTGTGCTTTACTTCAGCTTCAATAACAACCTGGGTGCAAGAACGTCCAATCTTCGTGCTAAATTTCAAACCGATTGCTGAATTTTTGCGATCAAGAGAATGTTTACAATAGATATTACACAGACGGACAGACGGATGTGCTTAAATCGCTTTAACATTTAGTGTTGATCACGAATGTACATATTTTAAGGAGTCTCTGAGAATTCTTTCTGGATGCTGTAAAAGGTTTGACAAAATAAATGTACCCCGCATCCTTCAATGATGGGTATAATAAATCAGAATATTAATAAAATTTGACACTCACAAAATTACCAAATCATTTTGCAATTCTTAATTAAGATGACGTAGTAGTGGATATCAAAGAATCGCCACAAGATGAATATAACTTTCTTCCTACTTTTTTACTTTTACTTTTCTTTCGCTTTCTGTAGTGGACAGCGAATTGTTAGTTTGACACTTACACATAAGTGACTAGAAAGACTACGTCTTGTCTTTACTTCTTGTTTGTTCTTCTTCTTTTTTTCTTTTTTTTCTAGCAATAACTTACTAAATACGCTTGTTTATGCGTTCGTTCCGCGGATTCAGATCAATTTGTTAAAACAACAACGTAAGAACTTATATGTGTGCTAAATACACATGTGTGTACCAATAGTTATACACAAATATATTTCAACACAGTATTGCTAACTAAAGCCGTAAAAAAAATACATATTTTTCTATTTTAAAACAAATGTTGAAAAGTTCATACTTTCATACTACAGTCATATAGGATATGTATCCTTGATGTGTCTTAATAATCTATGGCCAAACAACAATTTTGGGAGCTTAAATTTCCAAAGCTTTTACAATAAAATAAAAGTGAAAACTCCAACCTAAAACAGTAGACATACAAGGTCCGGAGAGTTGTGCTTATATATTATGACCCTTCGCTGGCAAAGAAAACTTACATGCTTTAAATTTATGCTTAGTTGAAATTAAAATAACGAATGCAGAAGAGAAAGATAAATAAAAAGCTGTGAATAAAAGCTTCATATTTTATTATTTTATTAGACTTATTAAAAAAAAAACCTTTATATTTTCCTTATGCGGCATACGAGACGAAGAGAAATAGTTCAGAAAAGTGAGGGCAATGAAAGATGATTTCTTTGTTTGGAAATGTTCTAGTTCGGAAATTTCTTTATTGTCATTGCATATAAAGTTTATTCCGATCAATAGAATCTGTTTCGGTAATGCTTAGTGTAAAAGATCGCAAAACATCCAACGTAACTAAGTCCTCAGAGCCAGTTTGTAGCAACTAACAATTTGCTTTAGACATATGCAAAAGTATAAATCAAAATATGACGCATATGACCCGTACTGCAATAGATATTCCTGTTTATAAAACATCAGGTTTACTGTTCTAATAGAAATTACAAATGTCTTACGCAAATCAAGGCCAATTTACTTTCTTTTCGGTCCATTGACTATCCTGTTACCTTTGAGGTGTCGAAAAGAACTCATGGCTCATCCGAAATTAGAGTATCCTTTTTTTATAACTTCTATGCACAACAAATAAAATGTGTAATGTTTAATTGACAAACACATGATCACCCTGCCCGATCTCAATAAAGTAAAGTAAAGAACACGTTGTTTGACAGATGTCGGACAAATAGGCGAACAAACAGGCTTAAACTCAGAAAATGATTCTGAATCAACTAGTATGAAAAAGATCGGATCCTTCTGTATGTTATATATAAAATATCCGCACAAACTTAACATACTCTGTACTGAAAGTGATGTATCGTATAAATAGTCACAGAAGGTTTGGCTTTCCTGAACGATGCGTGGCAAATTGGGTTTGCCCTTCGTAGACATTTCGTACTGCAACTGTATTCTCTTGACTTAGATTGAGCATGTACGATATGTTGTAGATGCAGTCTTTTAAAAACGCTTCCCGACAACTTGGTAGAATAATAATATTGACCGAAATGGCTACAGATTTTTCCAAATTTATTACTTAAAGCTAATTTTGTCTACGCTACGTCGAAAACAAATATTACCGATTAAGACAAGAGACAAGTCATATTCTTGGCTTGACACAGACTCTTTTCATACAGACAACAATGTTTTCCATCATATTTACTTGCAAAATTAGCATGTCTTCAGTTTTAATAAATAAGTTTAGAAAAAGCAAATTTTAAATGCAATAAATTTTAATTCCCCATTTTGATTCCTTTTAGTATTTAATAATCCATTTATAATAAACTGAAATGATTACGAAAACTTTATAACGGAGAAGAAGAAGACGCAACAATAGATCTCAACTGCAAATAGAAAATGACAAAATTGACTGAAGTTCAATAAAAAGCTTAAATATACATATGCATATGGAACCATATGTGCAGATGAAAAGGCCATGAATACGTGAATCTAAAGAGGGACAGAGAGAGAGAGAGAGGGGAAAGAAAACATATAAGAAAGTTTTCATAAGGTATAGAAGAGCTATGCATACAAAAAACCAAGAAAACTATCTTTGAAAGGATGTTTTATAAAATGACTTTCTGCATATAAGCTTTAAATTCTGTGCTCCTTGTATCCTGCTGTCTAGATATATGCGTAAGTTAACATGAAACTATGCGTGCACTTGGATGTCAACATAACCAAATACAAACCAGCGCCATTGACGGAATTGATAGACGACAAAGCAAAGAAAACAACCGTTATTTTATGTGACTGTGTATATGTATAGCAGCAATAAATAATAGAAAATGTTTTTCTTTTTCTGTTATAAATCAATTATGTTAACCAATGAGGGAATACCATTCTCTCACGTATGCTCCCTAAATGCTCTACAAAATATATTTATTTTCTTACCGCCCTATCTACAATCCTTCTAAGTCATCTTAACCTGCGCCCACATATATACAGGGACAATTTTCCGAGTGACTGATCAAATATACAAACAAAACAAGTAAGAAAATTACTTTCGGTGGTGAGTAAAGCTTTTGAACCAATCACCGCGTTCCTAAAAAAGGAAGAGAACTAAATTTTCATGTTCCATTTTAAGAATAAAACTGATAATTTATATGGTGTATGCGTTGCACTTTATGAATAGCAATCAAAAAACACGGAAAGCAGGGGTGTTCACAGTTTTTGTTAAATAGGCGTGTGGACGTGCAGGCGTGTTCTTCGAAAAGTTTGGGTCATTTTCAAATTCTTTGGCAAGTTTGTGGGCGATATCTTAATTTTTGCGGACGGTTATGGTTAGGTGGATTTAGAATTGGAAAGCAGCCGAGACTTTATATGTTTTATGCGGTTTTTAAAGCTTGCTTTTGTGCGATAGAAAGCTTTTGAAAAAAGTTGAAATCATGACACACTATAAAATTGAATAGATGCGGCCAATTTTTTCCATTTCTGTGGAGGCACTACAGGATTGTCCATAGAACACATTTTAAATTTTTCGTAGATTTATCTGCTGTAATTTATGAGTAATGCGCGCAAAACCAATTTTCTATTTGTGTTGAAAACCAGAGGTGTTCCCACTTTACGGAGTAGTGCAGGCGTATCTCTCGACCGACTTAACCCATTTTGAATATCAATCTGCGTGCAAGAACTTGCAATGTTTCTGCTGAATTTGAAGTCGATAGCTTTGTTTTTGCGCCCAAGAAAACATTTACAATATACATTGCATAGATGGACAGACGGGCATGCTTAAACCGATTTACAGTTTGATGCTGATCAAAAATATGTATACTTCGTGGAGTCTTTGAAGTTTCCTTCTGAGCTTCGCAAACGTTTTGACAAAATGTATATATCGCTCATCGTTCGGTGATGAGTATAAAAAAGAAAACTTTTATATGTATATACACTGAGCGTAACATTTCGAATCAATTCGATTTTCTGTATCAGTTTTTGTCGTTGTGACTGCTTACATTTTCATACAAAGAGAGAATTAAAATTGCTTTTTCCGCTACTAATCCAACTATCCAGGAGGTACTATGACCCTCCATATAAAAGCTTGGGCACCATTTCCAAAATGGTGGAAAATATCTAGGAAGCTGTAAGTAGACCTATATGATATTTATAGCAACGGCCAGGTACACAAAGAGTTTGATGCCATTGGCAATATCCGTAAGTACTAACTTTTTGAGTAGATATCTCTATATAATCTTAGATCGTGACATTGAAGGGAAAAAAAGGCGCCAACCAAAGTAACCCATAACACTGACAAAGTAATAATAATAACCTAAGGATGCGAAAGGGTATTATTACATTTGGTGTCATCAGAAAAGCTCGGTGTGCACATTCCTATCTTCTCAAACATAGTATAACAATAAGGACAGAAACTGCTGTAGATGACCCGAATCTTAAAAGGAAAATGTCGGCAATAGGGCAAAAAAACGCGAAAATTTGCCTCCCAGTAGGCATATATTGCAAAGGCCATCAAAGAAACGATCAAGGAAGCGACAAGCTACTATATGTTATCTCAATTACAATGTTTACCAGATATCGTCTGTTTTGATTACAATTTCTTTCAATCCAAGGACAATGAATTGTATGAACCGAGCATTCTTCGTCACGACGACAACAAAAATTCAATCTCTCCATACATAATCGTAAACGAAAAGTGGTCTTTCAAGACGATGTTAATACGCTGCCAGAAAGAACAAAGATTAGCAATGAACGATGCTTTCCCAACATGAATTTAAGATTTGCAAAAGCTAGTTAACCGGTAATGGTGAATTAATTTAGTTCAAATTTCGCATCATACGTAGATATCAAGATTAGAAATTAATTTAATAGAATTTAATTTAATAGATAGATTTAATCGAATTTGCAGAATCCGATATTGAGATCAAATTATAAATTTCTGCAAAAGATCCTGAACGAGTTGAAAAGCTTGTAATTATGTCTACATTGGCCGAGTTTTATGAAAATAAAATTCCTAAAGAAACGATTAGAAGTGAGTTGGTGAAATTTATCTAACCAAGTAATATCGGCGAGTCAGTAGTATGGTAAAGCTAACAAAAGCAATATATTTTTATAAGGACAAAGAGCAGGAATGTTTCTTGAACAAATTCCAGTGAATCTATATTGCATCTATAGGAAGGAAACAACACAACAGAGGCATCGGCCTCACTAAGTTGATGCAGAGTCTTCTTGTAACATAGATGCTGTCAGGCTCTTTAGACGCTCGTTTAAGGAACCCAAGCACTGGTATAGCTTTACTTAAAGAAACGTCTATGTGTACATTAAAACGTGGTTTTTTTTCGAATAAATCTCCTAAGTCCATGAACGAATCTACATTTTTCAATTATTGTGAATTGATAAAATACTCGGTAGGGAGTGAATTCCTTCTTGAGAGTGAAAGTTTCTCGCATTTTTGTAAATTTAACTTCAATAAATTAAATGACTTTCAAATGTTTGGCAATAGTTAAAATGTTAGAGTATTTGAATATCGGGTAATACGTGCATTTTAGGGAATTACAGAATCCTAGAGCGGCTGCATGTGCGGCAAACACAGTGTCTTGAAACGATTTGTATACAACCAACCTATCGGTAGCTTCCATGCCTTGCAATGGGTCCTTGAAGCTCTGAAAATAATTCTAAAGCAACGAAGAGAAGAGGAAAATTGTCTTCTGGCCTGACTTAGAAAGACGTGTGAAATTTTGAGAGTTTCCACATAAAGATTACTTTTTTATTCCGCAACTACTTCAATGGGAGATGTAGGCTGAAAGTAGAATTAATTTTTATGATATTTCCGGCATCTATTTTCTAAAAGACTCCGATAAATTGATTTACTTTTTGCACAAAAATTGTAATTCCTCCATATAATGTATGTTGTGGTTGATATTCATTTTAACAATGTAAGGGATGTTGGGTAAACAGCGATGCAATAGTAAATAAAAATATAGTAAAAATAATAGTAAATTTCTTCAATATCGCAGATGGCTAAAGAGAATACTCTGTGGCACTGGTTATTGTTGCTATATTTTTATAAAAATATTTAAATAAAAATATTCGGAAAATATTATTAATCTTTCATTTATTCTTTTATTACATACGCTTTAGATTACTAACCCGAAATAAATTCGTTTTTTTTTTAAATATATCTTTCCAACCTATGTGTTTGAATAACCGAACAATAACAATTACTTCGATGTGGTTGAAAGTGTTTTAATGAAGGTAATAATTAAACAATCATTTACACCATGTCCGTTCAACAATTATATCACACACACTTGCATTTACACGGTGTTACATTTCTACGTATTGTGTGAACAGAGTAAAAGTGCTATACAATGAACGTGTATGCAAATATGGTTGTGTTTGTGGTCGCCTGAGGTATGTTAAACGTGGTCGATGTAATTTGTGTGTATGTCTGTATATATATGTATAAAAGTGCCCTTCCTACTCTCTGTATGTTCCATATTCATCGTCATTTAATTATCTTTTAAACTATAGCTTACATATATTCGATAGAGAAACCTTATGTAACACTTGGAACGAATTTTCGATAATCATTATTTAAAAAAAAATAAATAAGAAAGTACTACCAAAGGGACCAAAAATAATTAACGTGCTTAGCAAATTAGACAATTAAATATTTTATATGCAAAAATTGCAAAAATTTCTTTCGTCGGACTGAGATGCCGAATGCCTAAGTCACTAAATTAGCGATTTATTTTTTCTTAGTAAAAACTAATATTAGGAACCGTTTAACCTCCTTAAGGATTTACGTCCGTAATTAATTCAATCTAATTCAGTCAGAAGTGACAATTTCAGCAGCTCAACACCTTAGTCTTGATTTTAAGTAAAAGCTTAAAAGCATCTTGAAGAATTTCTAAGGCCAAGCTCGTTATCTTTAAGAAGAAAAACCGTTCACAACATTATATTGGGTGGTGATCGAATCTTTTATACCCATCAACGTTATCCTAAACAGACAAAAAAGTAAAAGAACTAAATTTTCTTGCTCTATAATATGGAGTGGGCGAGGCTGATTTATTTTTATTTTTAAAATGAAAGTTTTTGTAGCACAGGCGTGTCGGCGTTGTAAGTGTACCCTTTGAAAAGTTTAGGTCGCTTCCAAATTCTTTTGCAAATTTGTAGGTGATATGATCACTTTCGCTAGCCGGACTATGTTTACAATACACATTACGCAGACGGATAGACGAGCTTGCGGACATGCTTAAATCGATTTAGAATTTGATTTTGATCAAGAATCGATATACTTTGTAAGGTCTCTGAAGCTTCCTTCTGGGCGTTGCAGACATTTTGACAAAATAAATATGCCCCCCATCCTTCGGTGATGGGTGTGAAAAAATAGAGACCAAAGTTCTTGTAGAGATGATCCTTCTAGTAACGTGATTTTAGCAAATAGAAGTTTGGAGGAAGTAAGAATAAGCCTTTTGGACAGTTTCGCAGTTTTGCTAAGAGAAACTGACAAACGAGATATCTTTGTCTAGTTATACTACTGGCCACATTTTGAACACTAGTGCCTGCACTGAATGGCCATCCTAGTCATTCTAAGGAAACGCTGAATATTGAAAGATTTCTTTGCTAATTAATGCAACTAGCGTGCTTAATAAATTTGGTTTTAAAGCAATACCTGCGATGTTGGCAGACATATCAACGCTAACGAAAGAATCATGTTAGAAAGTAATGCTTAAGGCAGTGACAAAGCAAACTCTCTACATTCTCCACAAAAAAATCATAAAAAGTAAGTAAAGTAAAGTAAAGTAAAGTAAAGTAAGCACAAATAGAGTCGACTGATTTTGTAGTTTTAAAAATTAGAGTTTGGAAAAATGGCTCTTGAGAGATATTCTTAGCAGCTACATTATCGCGATATGCCGAAAAAAATGTTGAGATTGCAGTTCTTCAAGATCTAATAATTTAAAATAAAGATTTTCATATTTCAAAAGAGCGGCATTGCAGAGAGAAATTATGAAAACTAACGACTGTTGAGTTAAGAAGTTGGGGACACCTTTAGCAATTTAGTCACTTAGTGAAAAACTTTGCGGCTAAAGTCGGACACATATTCGAAACTGATGTCTTGAACAAATTTGTTACTCAACTATTCGTATAAAATGCCGTACAAGACCGTGCTGATGGTACTGACATAATTAAACTCTTTAACAATTTAAAAAGCTTACCCAATCTGACTAAAAATGACTACAGGATCCATTAACAAATCATATTTATTTAATTGTAGACGTTGGAAATTTTAGAGAAAATTTTTCGAAAACAAGATGCAAGTTGACGGTTTGAGAATATCTCGCTAAGTCTCAGAAGGCACGAAGAAGTCAAAGTAGATCTTCTTATTGATTAAATATTACTTTCTTTGTAGGTTTTTTATTTGTTTCCATTTATTTCGACTTCTATGCCTTTACGTTCAGTTCTTGAATTTAATTTGTACTTTCTCATCGGTCTTAAAAGTTTGTATGAAACCAAAGGAAATATATATTCATTTAAATCAATTAAGTGGAAGTAAATAATAATGCCTATTGCTCATGGTTATCTTAGAAGGAACTTAACTTTTAATAATTTGTGGAATAGATTTATCAAATAGTGTGGCAATCGTACCTGTTATGTGTATGTAAACGTAACAGCCATTCAATGAAATCAATATACCTAACAAGCGCTAATTATGAAAGTATGGCAAATATGACTTGGTACTGCAGAGAACTTAATAATGACAATCACAATAATAGTAGACCATGATCAACAGCGCACAATTAAGAAATAACCATTTACCTATGCTTTCATGTATGTACTCAAAGTATGCAATTTAAGTGAAACGTACGGCTTAAGGATATTTAAGAATTAGAGATGTGTTAAAATGCAACCTTACATATATTTCGCTTAGTCTTACATAGTATGCAATATTAAAAAAAATTATAAAAAGTTATATTTTAATTAATTCATCTGCAAATTATTTATTTAAGCACTTTCGTTGAAAGTTCACTTGTCGAAAGGGATCTTATGGTAATATAAATTATTATAAAATAATAACGATAATGGTGTTCATTTTGAAAATATATGTATAGATATGGATAACATCTTTAGTATAAAGGAATACTTGTACTTGGCACCCGGGCAAACACTAAATGCAGCTTACCAGGAGAAAAAAAAAAAAGAATAAAATGAAAATAAAAATAAAAGGAAAAAAACAGAAAGTATATATTGTCTTGCTGTTACCGTATGCTGGTATTATTTTAAGAAATAGCTTCTTTTTTTATATCTAGCATCCAAGCATGTGGATATACTAAATGTATCGTTCCGCTTGCAAAGCGAAGGCGCATGCGGTAACTATGCACGTATGTTTTAATTAAATCTAGATACTAATTTAGTTATGTCTGCCCATAGGTCCAACTTTCTATCGTTGGCCGCTCGTTGAAAACAGTTGCAAATACTCTTTTACCAAATTAAAATAAGCGTCTTTTCTCGATTTAACATAGTTTGCTAGGCGAAATTTAAAAATAGGCGTTATTCGTCCATAAATAGCAAACTAAAAGAAAAAAAATTACTGCAACAAAAACTTTAGCACAGAGAAAATTTTAAAATATTGACGACAATGCTTATAACCTTTAATATTTCATATGAATATTTCATCAGACGTTTCAAAAGTTCAGCATAAAACAAGTCAAAACATAGTAGTCAGTCTAGGCCACTGCTAAATACCACACAATGTCAAAATATGGTAGTCTTGTTAGGCTAACTACAGAATAACATTTACTATGTCGCTTATTATAATTCTTCTTCTTCTTGTTAAACAAAGGCTTACTTCTCATGAAAACCCTTATATAGTACGGAAATCGTCGTAGTTCAAACTTGATAGTGTTATTAAAAAATCTATCACTCATCATTTGTTTTTTTCATAAAGAATCAAACATTAGATTTTAGCATTACATAAAAGTTTACTTCTCATAAGAAATCTAACAAAAGGGAAAGGTGCGAATAATAAACTTATTCTAAGCAAGCTAAGCGCGGTAAATATATAGGTCAAACAACTATTTTCTAACAATTTTAATTAAAAGTACATTGATAGACATCAGACAGACGGATAGACGCACAGGCGGAGAGATATTTTTAAATCGATTTAGAAGACGACTTTGAATCGTTTGCTCTATAATAAATACGGGTCTGTTCCAAGTCGCTCTGCGTAAGCCATGTATACGATGATTTTTACTAAATAGTTTGAAGTGAGGGTGTACACTATTCGCATTAATGTAGCCATAATTTTGTTTTAGTTGGTTACAAAATTTTGTGAAGTAACCTGAAAGCTTTTCTTCTTCTGCTTTAACAATTAGTAGGAATATAATGAAAATATTTAAAAAAATTTCTTTCAATTTTCATTTTTATGAAAAAATAATGTCTGCCAATGTCATCGTGTTTATTGGATATATTTATACGCGTAAAAAAAATTGTTAGCACATTTGATTTTATTGCTATCTTGTCGGTATAGGTGCTTGTTCTTGTTAATGTATTATCAATATTTATTCATATATTAATATAACAAGACAGTATTATTATTGTTAGTTCGGACCAAATCACTCTATATCCATCAATAGCCTGCGGTGAAATTATATATATAAAATATGTATATATATATATATAAATATGTATACGTCATCGTTTATGGATGAATAGTAAGAGACCCAAATACACAACTTTTGGTTGCACTTAATGTATAACAAAGAATATACCTTAGGACTGTTGTGGTGGGGAAAAATTATTCCAAATAGCTTGATAGATATAGTAGAGTGAACGTCATCCAATCCAATCCATTTCCATTTCGTTCCCGTACCAGACTGCTTCAAAATAGCTCAAAAATTGTGACCTGTAGGCCAAACAGAAGCATATATGAGCAGACGGACAGACGAATAGACAAGCTTAGATTCAAAAAACGATTCCGAATCGATCGATATAGTAAAAGTTGGGTCGTTTTTACGAACTTCTGGATGTTACTTAAATCTTATTTAATTAATCCTCTACCACAAGAGGCGTACAGCATAAAAAACAACGTTTCAAAAAATATCTATGTAGTGTGATGACAAAATAAAGGGAGTTTTTTTATTTATAAAATGGAAAACTCTTTATTTTTTAAAGCAAGATAGTCTTGGATAGTGTTTTAAGACTTTATGTTTGGCCTGACGGAGCTAATTCGTAGTCCCCAACACCGCGATAATCTTGATCTTGGTTCACGTTTTTGCACGATATCCAAATTTCATCTATAGTGATGAGGTTCCGGTAGTCAGGCATCATTCTTTCACTGACACCGCAGAAATTGAAAACATTACTTTTCTATGTTTACTCAAATATGTGCAACTCGTGATAGTTGGATATATTGGCAACCAAAAAAGAAAATGATAACAAATATATATATATAATTTCACATTGCTGCGAATATCTGAAACGATCTACTGCTGGGTACTTTAGTTGTTGCAGGCACCTACAAAACCTGACATCTTTATTTCTTATTATAAAATAATTAAATATTTTTATAAATTTTTTCATTTCAATTAAAGTGTCTCTATACTGTTATTACTTATTTGTCTTTTAATGATATCGATTTCTCTAAAAGTCATGAAATGTAGAATCGCTTTATCGCATACTCTTCCAAAGAAACTTTTTCGCTACTTACTCTACTGACAATTACGCATACCAAATAATTAACTTTATTGCGATTCTTAGTTTGATCTTTTCTGAATATGAAGTATGACAAGGTGTAAGATAATTAAAGTGGAGTTGCGCGCCCAGGTTTGAAGACAAATCTTACACTGACAAACTATGCGATATTATTTCAAATATTTTTGATTTTTCCTTCGAACTGTTACAAGGTATATTAAGTTTGTGCGGACATATGTAACACGCAGAAGGGCTTAAGATAGACCTACCTTTTATTATACCGAATAATTCAGAATCATTTTCTGAGCTGATCTATACCTGTCTGCCCGCCTGTCCGTCTGATGTCTGTCCATATGTACTTTTTTTTAAGCTACATGTCGCAATTTCTGAGATATTTTGATGAAAGTTGGTACACTGACGTATTTTGACCCGAACACTATTAAAAATGGTTTGCATCGGTCCACTTTTTCGCCCACTACCCATACAACGGGCTATTTTAAAAAATTATTATATGCCTGGGGCAATATTTTGAATCCCCTCTGCACTGAAGCTCATATGACAGAAAGTAATTTAGGTAATAGCAATTTAAGATAAAAAAATGGATCCTATGCTATAAAAGGGATTTCACGAAAAAGTTAATTCTTTAGGACAGAAAAGTATAAGTTTTAATATTTTATGATGAAAATTCGTCCATAGTAGCAGTTGGATATAAAAATTAACTGTGCTTAATTTTTGAACATCTTGAACATAACCATTCTAACGGAAAGTGAGCCTTTATTTGCAAAGAGATCTAATTCTTAATATACAGTTCTATAATAGTAAGTTCATCTAAAAACAGGGTATAATTTTTGTGTTATATGGAAAAAATAAGAAATGTGCTAGACAAACTTATGTAGGATACTTAACAGTCGGCCTGACCGGACTCTACTTAAAAGAGCGGACCCCGTTTATTTATGTATGGTTTTTTATCAATTATAACTGGAATAAATACTTAAAAGCACGCAAAATTTATGTCGTAACATAAGAAAAAAAAATAAGCAATTATCGGTTTTTATTGATTAGAGCTGGATCCGATCTACATTTTGTCTTTCTGTTTATACCAGTCTGTGCGACAGAGATCGAGTAAAATGTACATGCTCTTCATCGTCAAAAGATGTAGACTAGATTTATTATGTCCATTCATTGTTCCTTTGCCGTTTTTGTGCGCTTGTGTCGGTTAAAAAAATGAAACATATTCTTAGTTGATGGCTAGAGACTACGTATTGAAAATAGGGGCGATACCCCACAACAATGCTCCCACACTCACGAAATAGGTAAAAAAACAATAGCTTGCAATTTGTAGCAGATATTTCTAGATAAGCCGCGTTGGCAAATACTTACCAGAATTCTCTAAATTGTTAAAGCGAGAATGGGGGCAATTCATCAACAAATTTTCGGAATAGAGTAAAGAAAACTTTGAAAAGAGCTTAGTGAAAATATTTCGTGGCATTTGGTAACCGATCTGTGTAAAATAAATTCAGATTGTGAAACTAACCGACGAGTAAAATACTAGAACATTTCTATCCGCTGATTTGAGCAGAAGTATTCAAGTTTTCCTTTGAAGCGAATGTATTATAATTATTATTATGATTACAACTCTTTTAAACTGCTAAACTGAATTCAAGATAAACAAAAAACAAAAGAATTGAGCACTAGCACCACAGGCTATCAGCTCTACTTTAGAAAAGAAAATTAGATATTGAGTTTAGTACTTCTAATAAACTAATCGTTTAAATTTATATTGCGTTCTGTAGGTAATTTCAGGATTACTAGTTCAGGACATTAGTTTAAAATAAAATGGTGGCAATATCTATTATAGAAAAACATGAAAACAAGTCTTGCACAAGTTCTCGTAGATCAAGTATCGTAGGAACAGTTATCTTGATTTCACCAACAGACAGACAAACATAATTTATATTATGTTTTTTTATGTGTACTTCTGCGGATTATAAACATTTGATATATTTAAAATATCTCCTGCGTTGGATATAAAAATATTTTCGGTATATGTACATACAACTGAATGAAATTTTTGGCATAGTTATGTACAAGAATGTGAAATATGGCAAAAGTAGATGAAAATAATTTTTTCTATATTAATAAACGTTTGAGTGCGTTTTAAATTTCAGTTTTCTTTAAAGGGAAATATTTAAATATATATATATATATTTAATATATATATTTAATAAGTGGAGAGGGTGTGGCCGATCTTCTACACTTTTTTGCAGACACATAATAGCCTGCAAATATTAACATATATTGGGATATGAATAATAAACAAAAAATTGTTTTTTTGGATTTCGAAAACAGGGCTGTTTTCAACTTATATCGTACTGTGGGCGGGCCGTTGACCGTTTACAGCCTTTTTTAATACCAAATTTAAAGTCGATAGTTTCATTTTTGCAAATAGAAGAATGTTTAGCATAGAAATTACTGTCACACATAGGCAGACAAACCGAATTTCATGCTGATCAAGAATAGATATATTTTATGGGATCTTCGAAGCTCCCTTGTAGCTGTTAGAAGAGCTTGGCTAAATTAAAATAACCCCGTCCTTCGCTGATGTGTATAAAAATCAGACAATAATTTTTTCTACATACTTTGTTTGTATTCACGCTGGTTTGTTAGCGATAAACCGAATCGGTTTATTTGCTTTCAATATTTCCGTTAATAAAAAAGTGTTGAATATATAACAGCAATTTGTAGTATTTGTACTCTTCACTTCACATTAAACGACAGAGTATAATAAGTTTTTTGGTGTGCGCTTGCGATAACTACGTAACGTTGAACGTTGAACATGGCTGATCTCTTTTTGGATAAAGTGAATCGTAAGGAAGCCCTGTTCGTGAACTTTTTTGCATCTCCCTTCATATGTATTAACTATTTTCTACATTTATCTAACGAATTTGTTATAAGTTTACTTTTCGTAATCGAGAAATGTCGCTTAAACAGAATCAGTTTTGTAATATCATCTTTAAGTTTAGATATAACACCTCACGAAACTTATTTGTATTATGCCAATAATATAACAAACAACTAACCGTATTTTATCAATGTAAATTTGAATTATGAAGGAAGCAAATTATATTCAGCTTGGGTCAAATATTTCATATTATTAACCCTAACGCTATTTTCGTAAGCATTTTAATGTTCCGAACTCTTTAAGCAGTCTTTGAAGAATATTTAATATCTCTTATAAGCCGTAAGTCGTTGACGGAATTGTATTGAAACTTTAAGTATTTCTTTAAAAGTGCGTGTAGGGTCAGGTATATTAAGCTTTATTTATAAATATTTAATAATAATTTATTTGAGTTGAATGTACGTGTGATAACTATGCTAATAATAATGAAATGCAATAAAAACCAATAAGACGGTTATATATAAGAATACAATGTAAAGGAATAAAAGGATCGTAAATGACGAAAGTTTACATCTTCATAATAGTTACATAGACAGAGGAAGAACAAGTTATTTTCGGACTTTGATCGGATCACAATTTTTGAATTGAACACGTATGATATGATATACGAAAAACTTATTTATTCAATTTGAATTAGACTCTAAAAAAAAAATTCAAAATATCGACCGAGTAAGTTTTAGTATTTTTAGCAGCAGAAGATTTAAGAAAGTATGGATGTAGGAAAGATGTCTTAAGCTCATTTATGTAAGGGAAGGGAGGACAGAGAAGCCAAATAGCGGATAAATTAAACTGCTTCTGATAACTTAATGGAAATGTGTTCGGGTGAGACTAAGGACGCGTCTTTTTGATTAACACTACGAACACTCTTTTCTCATCGTTACAAGGACTATGTAAAATTTCGTTGCAGATATTGTCAGAACCATTTTCAGTTCAAAAACTTTTACTTGTCCGAGATGGTGATTTCTTTTTAAACGGAATATAGGTTCGTAATTTTTATAATCACCCCAAGTTGGATATTAAAATGCTTGCAATGCGTCCAAATAAGCTTCCATCCATCCATACATCCAATCCATACACTACATGTGTACGCGGTTCCTATATAAGGAAGACTTGAGATAAGACATATTAATCCTTTTGCGTGTCTGCCAGTCTGTCCGTAGAGTATAGATTGTTTGTAGAAAGAAAAAGTTTCTCTTCTTTCTAAGCTTCTTGTTCTTTTCCCTTCAGGTTAACTGCAAGAATCAGATAAATCGTTTAGTGGCTTCGCTTACAAACGTCAGAAATACAAACATTTACGTTTATTTTTTGGATTCGTTGTTACATATGCACGAGTTCAGATCGATTGTGGCCCTTTCTGCAGATGGGGTCTTTTTGTAAGATTCAGAAATTGAAACCATATGAAGTGGTTGCTTACAAAGAAAGGCAGTATCAAACTGGTTGAAAACAAATGCTAACAAGAAGCTACGCGTAGTTTCATCGAACAAACTGTATATAATAGAAAGACTAAGATCTTACTAACGCTCTTTTTACCAGGTCTAATGACGACTGTTGTATTGATAACAAGGCGCTGTCACTTGGTCGTGGTCCGCATAATATCAGCACTTCTATTGCGTTTCTCAGCTTATGTCTTGTCCTAGTGGTAAATCTTTGAAGACTTTTATTGAAACTCCTTGAAACGCTTCTAATCAAGTGATATCAAAGCTATCAAAAAATTTGCACAGGAATCGTTGATTTGCCATCTCCGTCGTGATCCGCTTTTGCTTCAGCCTTAACGGTTCGATACAGACCAAATAACAAAGTTCTTGATGTTAGTCAGCGTCATCGTTAATTCACCATAGGCGACTTAAGCCTGGAAGCAGCGCTGGTTTACGGCAAAAGATGTTATGTCTGTTATGTTCAAGTAATGTCATGGGATGCTTATGGTTACATAGCGTATTACACTTACATTGCCATCATATGTTTTTGAGGAAATGGATTTTGCTATTAAAGGACACGTAGCACGATAGGTATCAAAAATTCGGCCTTAAACGAAACAAATTTCTATTTCATTTATTTTTTGACTAACGTTGACTGAAGCCAAAAAGCACAGTAAAATGTTCTGCTAATTTTGATACTTAATACATATGCGTTATATGGTTCCGACAAAGTAAGTGACTACAATACAAAATTGGAAATATGGAATATTCGGTAAGTAAATTCTGAATGAGTGTACTATCGACCTTCTTTTTGTGGTCAATTTAAACCTGCAAACTGAGTTATTGTTCTGAAATTACAGTATATTTTCTTTTACTTGTTCGCTCTTCTCATTTTTAATTACTTAACGCAGATATCCAGCCACGTACAAGCAAACAAAACTGTAAACTTGTCGGTTTTACGTTTCGTCTTTTTTTTGTTTTTGTTCTTTATGTTCACTTTGATTGATTAATATGATTTTTCTTTCAACGCCATCTCAATTTTCAAGCCTTGTCTATGATTACGAACATACACGTGTAGGGACGTATGTGGCCTTGCAAGTGTGTGTAAAATAAAAAAAAACAAAACATATTTGCATACCTAGCGCACAGCGTGCATGTGGTTGAAATATTATGAATATTTTCATTGGGGACTTATTGAATGCTTGTCAATCAAAACGTATTCGATTCTTTCCATTGTATCTTTCTCTTGATTATAATTTCTTACAAGCGTTCATTTAAGAGATGGAAGTCATTGGTAAAACTTTTTGTTTGTTTTATTTATCTTAAAGAATCGTTTCGTTTACACCCATATTGTATAACAATTTTTTAATCTGTCGCTTAAAATTGAGGATATGCTAATCTTGTCGAAACGTTTGTAACATTTTAAAGAAAATTTCAAAACCTTCATCAAGTGCAAGTATCCTTGGACACTATCAAATCTGGTATTGATCTAGGTACGACACTCGCCTATCTGCCCATTCATGTATTTGTCTACTTGCATTGAAAAAGTTATCATGCCGGCGTTGGAAGTTTTTGCAGCTACGGTGTATAGGTCAAATCAGTCAAAATACACGCATACGGCTTAACATGAGCTGAGGAGAGTTCTGTTTTCAAAAGTAAAAAAAAACAAGTAAGAAAATTATGTCTGGTCGCAACCGAATCTTTTATACGCATCGACGTTACCTTAGAAACGGCTAAGAAAAGGAAGAGAAATGCATTTTCATGCTCTATAATATTGCAAGGACGCGGGTGATATTTCCTATTTTAAGACTAGAAGTGAAAATTTATGTGGAAAGCACGGATGTCCGCTGGCTTTGTTAGCGTGTAGGTTATTTGCACTTTCTTTTGCAAAATTTGTAGGCGATATCTTAATTTTTGCGAAAGGAAGAATGTGTACCCTACATACTACATAGTTGGGCAGACGAATAGACGGATATGCTTATGTACATTCCGAATTTAAAATTGTCGAAGATTGTATATTCTTTATGGGGTTTTCGAGGTATGTTTCTGCGCGTTATATATGCATTGAACAAAAAATTAACTCTTAAGATATCATAATATTGGATAGGCGTGGTCAATTTTATCATAAATAATTCGTATGAAATATAGTATAGAGAGACTACTACCAATAGTAATAAACAAAACTTCGCTTTGCTACACACGAAGATATCAAGCAGCGGTTCAATGGAGCGAACATTACAAGATTTTATTTGTATTGTCTTACGTCTGTCCATTCGTACTTAAGATTGTTTGTATTTTGCTGGAAGGGTTATAGGGAGAGCGTGAAGGAGAGAGGGAGAAGTGTTTGTGCACGTTTCATTTAAGATTGGAAATATCAAACACGACGGGAAAGGATCCTGCTACTAGATTATTTCAAAGGTGAGGTGTGATTAAAAAATGACGAGTAGTGTATCATGCGGTATACAGGCAATTTCAGGAGGGGTGGGTGGGAACGTCGGGAAAACCTTGTAATCCCGTTAAAGGACTTTATTAATGGACAAATGTCTTCTATCTCTGTAGAATACTTACTCTGAATGTACCTGTACACAAGCACAACAAAAGCCAACATTACGCCGATGCTTAAGAATATCGAGAGTTTTGGAAATGCTTTTGTCACCCATCAGTATGTGGGTGGAGCATTTTGGGTAGATAGTGCTCCTTCCTTTAAATTAGATGTGTTTGGGGTAAATTCGTCGACCACAACTCTTATCGAGCGGTTACTCTGGAAATTCGACATAAATCCAATGAAATTGTCAACCACAACCAGCTTGGAGACTGGAACAGAGTAATTGAAATGAGTCAAAATTCCGAAAAAAATTGTTATATCTAACAAAATCACTTCGACTAAGGCCCGACTTATGAAAAAAATCGTGGCATTTACTGCGAAGATGCTTTATCGAAATCAGGAGCACGTAAATTCTTCCAGGGAGGACTAAAAGAGACCGTCACCTTTTATCTCATGTCGTCGCTGCGGAACTAAGCAATAACAGGAAATCTCTTTTTAACGCCTTGCATAAGACTGAATATTAAAATTTCGATACCTGGCTACCGTATGGATTAACAGTCAAAAATTTTGGTTCGAAAGTTTTACGCGTACTACCTTTCTCCGTCTAAACAGCAAAGTATTTTTAAAATATAATAGAAAAAGAGAAAAAATTATAAATTTGGACGAATAAATTAAGTAGGAAAACTATTTATAGTAGAAACTAAGAAAAATAATTGCAATATTGATTTTTTCCTAGTAAATAGATAGAAATGGTAGAAATTAGAGGGAATAATTATAATACAAATGTTTTAGTAATAAATAGATAGATATACAGAAAAATTCCCTAAAAATAAGGCAAATTAATACATAAAAAATCGTTCAAATTAAAACAACAACAACAGTAAACAGTGAAGCACAGAAAAATGAAAAGTTGAAAATTGCTTACGAGCATAGATATAATCGTTTAAGCAAACTTATGCACAACAGCGCAAAGGTATTTCTGCTTTAGCGCGAATACACTCACGCACAATTTTATTCAAAACGTCATACTATAGCATGCATATGTTCATAGTGTAGGCTTACGCACACTTGCTGTACAAATTTCAGTAAACGCTTTTGTTTCAGTTCTTTTAATCTCTCTTACGATCTTCAATATCGTTGTTTTTATCGGATGCCTTGGGCTAGTACTTAATAATTTTTCTGCGCAAATGTTGTTAGCGAAATGTCCATCCTATCTTATATATCTAATGTTTTTCAATTCGCGCAACAGCTCCTATTATGAAGTTAGGTTTTTCTGATAGGTTTTAGCGTCCTTCACGACATATCAAAAATCTGTACACGACGGAAGTCGTTAACATTTTTTATAATTAAGTTAGTGTCTTGCGTATATGGAGAGGACAGATTTGTGGCGAATTTGGCGGTGATGGACCGGGGTTATGGTAATGAAATTAGATTTTTCTGAAAGGTTTTAGCATTTTTCACGACATATCAAAAGTCTGTAGTCGCGTAATGTCTCTGAAAGTTGCTATAACACGATTTGGACATTATATTCTTTTAGTATTTTTACTGTATTTTTGCATGAGATTTAGTAGCGACAATTTAGCTTTCTTTGGATTTTGTGTTCGTAATTAGAGGCTTAGTTTGTTTTATATGTGCACGTTTGCTAACATTATTTAATTTTAATACTTATTTTACTCGTTTATTTATTATTTCGCAATAAATCGTAACTTAGCAAAGCCATTTTTAACGAAGACAGGACCCTTAAAAATGTGAATTATCTTGGTGGGCTATCTTCACTTCAGTATATAATTGCAATTTGTATCCAAGAACCGCTTGTTGTAAAAGTTAGAAGAGCTACACTAACAACAACGGCAGCAACAACAATAACACCAAAATACAAAAAGTTACAAGTACGAACATTCAACAAGAATTTTGTATGTCATGTTTACATAGTTTGCATGCGCGTCTAGTTACATAAGAAAACTCGTCTACCAACAATTCCTAACATTGCCTTACAGCTTAACAATCTGTAACACTTTGCGAAAAAAAGAACGAGCAAAAATATTATGATCGGGCTAGGCTGATTTTTAAATACCCTCTAACAAACGATTTAATAAAATCTTTAATTTATTTTTGCGATAAATTGCCAAAAATGATATCTTGTTTTCAAATAAAGTCATACTCTTTTCATGAGAACTCCTATATCGATGGTGTCCAAGAATATATAAAGGTGGTTCAAATTTATGCAGTGGATTTTTGTGTCATTTTATTATTATGGAACAATTTTGCCGAAGATTTGTCGATTTTTGTTCAGAAACTTTGAAAATTTAAAATTTTTTTCACTTAGCAGCTTTTTCAAAATAGTGCGTTATATGGAAAACAATCGCAAAATTGACCTGAATAAATTCATTTTCAAAGCTTTCGTCGTCGAGTCAGAACAAGTATTGCAATCTGTAGACTGAACACCAAAAAGGCATAAGTAGACAGACAGACATACGAATAGATAAACTTAGATCGATTCACGAAGTGGTTTTGAATCAATACGTTTAATAAAAAAAGTGTATATCTTAAGCTCTTTAGGTAATGCATACATGCGACCAGCTTTAATGTATCCTGCAGCGCAGGTGGTGTAGGGCATAAAAACATATCTGAATTTTCTTTTTTTTGTTAAAATCTTATTTTGAAAGTAGTAAGTTTTTACATTTAAGGCAAAATAAGATTAACTTTGATTCCAGCAAATATATATTTTTTATATAATTAATCGTCGTGGGCTTAATAGTGCTTTACATTGAGAGTGACTTTAATTATTTCGTCATTTAAAGGATGAAGTGATTAATTTTGATTGATTTACATATGAATAAAACTTTAATAAAAACAAAAACATATAAGTACAGTGCAAACAAGAGAAAATATGTCGATACGACAGCAAGCTATTTTCTAGAGCTAATTTACGACAAAGACAGAGAGAACAAATCATGGATCTGAAAGTGATTTCGCTGAAATTACAATTTTGTAAGGATTAACTTTGATCGTTATTTTTTTGAAGATCACGGGAAGTACCATTAAATGTAACCACCCTATAACGCAAATTACGTAACTTGTGGTCACCATTTATATAGAGCAATATTTTACTGGAACGTTTACAGTGAAACATTTCAGTGAGGCAGAACAAGGTGGGACTTTTTGTGATAATCAAACAATGAAATGCATGCTCAGGTAAATAGACGTAGATACGGTTACGTTTAAGCACTTAAAAATTACGGTTTTTTACTCTGACATTTGGTTAACATCGCAAATGGTTTATTCAAAGTGAAAGCTAAAATTTCTGTCGGCATTTAATTATATTTCGTTGACGGGCAAAAAAACATAATAGAAGAAGAAAAGAAAAGTCGCATCCTTTATCATCAATCTACGTGACCATAAAATTGTTCTCTATTTCAGGCCAAGTCATATATCTATCTACACCTGCCCTATATAATATAAATCATTGTATTATGGTATTAAATATGAACAAACTCTTAATTAATCAGTATTGCTTGATAAATAAATTGCAATTAAAAAATTAAAAATGATAAGATATTTAACTTGACTTTTACCCATTGTGTCAGCGAACACCAATATTTCCCGAGATTATTAACGAAATGGAGCCGATTGCAATGGAAGACATATCAAAGCCCGCAAACCAGGAAGACAAAGAAAAGAAAGAATTATTTCTCTTTTCTAATGAGTCTGTGTGCTCGAATCAAGACTAAAATCAGTGAAAGACACAGTTATGGGGAATCCGGCGGTACAGAAAACTAAGACAATGTTCTTAGGTCAATAATTTATTCATTTCAACTTCTTTCATCAACATACAGGCGTCCCCCGCTTAACGCGATTAATTAGCACCATGGTATATCGAAATCGCGTTATAGAAAACTTTTTATTTCCACTTTATTTCTATTTTGTTATTTAATCTAAAATATAATGTAGAATAACATGTCATAACGAAATCAAATCTCACATTCTTTCTCATTTTATTTTTTTCAATTTCGTTTCGAACATGTAAATAAATGAAAGCTGATGATGAAATACAAAGATCAGAATATATATATTCAAATGTTAATAATGACGATTACAAATTCATCAAAAATTGTGGTTAATATTTTTTTTTGCTCAAAGTTCATTGAAAGTCCTCTTATTAATTAATATGAAAATGAAAGGAAACAAATAAACAAATAAAAAAATGTTATTCGGTCGTGACCGAATTTTCAATACCCATCACCGTCATTATAACAACAACAAAGCTAAGAGCAAAAGAGCTAAATTTTCAAGTTCTCTAAAATGGAGAGGGCAAGGCTGTTTTTTCTATGTTCAAAATAAAACTTTTCGTTAGATGTGTCGGCATTGTAGATGTGTCCTTGAAAATCTTAGGTCACTTCCAAATTCGTTCGTAAATTTTAGGCAATATCTTCATTTCTGCTACCATGACAATGTTTGCCACAGATATTATAAAGCTGTGCAGGTGGACAAGTGGACCGACAAATATGTTCAGGTGCATCCCAAATTTGAAACTGGCCCAGAATTTATATACTTTTTGGGGTTTTTGAAGCTTGTTTCTGTGTGTTATAAAAGCATTGAAAAAAGATTAAACTTTGATACACTATAATATTGGGTAGGCGAGGTCAACTTTATCCATTTTTTTACGGGTACTACAGCATAACCCATAGAATATGCATTCAATTTTTGTAGATTTGTCTGCTGTAGTTTATGAGGAATGAGCAAAAAATCAATTTATTCCTTTTGAAAAACAGACGTGTTCTCACTTTACGTACTGCTATAGGCGTGTTCTGCGACCGGTTCGGCCCATGATGCTTGTCTAAATGTCGTGAAAAGAAATGTACCAATCTTTTGTCAATATTTTGAATGGAAATAAATGGAAATCGCTGGAATGGAATGGAATGGACTGTAAAAAGACAGAAAGAAATGTAATGGAATGGAACGAAATGGAATAAATGCATATAATTAGAAATAAATGTATATAAATGCAAATAGATGCATATAAATGGAAATATTACATTATTTTGTTTAGTTACATCCAGTGGTGACAATGATGAAGTAATACGAAGTATTGGAATACGAAACGGTTAAATTCGATTATTTTTGCCTTTCTTATAACGGTTTTCCATTTAGTATTATTGAGTTATTCAGTGTGTACAGACGCTAATCATGGAACGCTCATAATTTCATTTGCGATCTTGATTACTTTAGTTGTTCGATTTAAAGAAGTCTGCTACCGAAGGTCATCAAGCATTTTTGAAAGCATATGGTGATTCTGCTCCATCGTATCTCGATTGTCGGTTTTGGTTTCAACGACTTAAAAGAGCTGATTTGGATCTCAATAACAAAGAGCGGTCTGGAACACCAAGAATGCTCGAAGACAGGACTTATTGGACGAAAACCCGGTCCAAACTCTCACAGAACCTTCGAACAGATTAGCAGCTCATGAATCAACTGTTCACATCCAGACGTTTTCAAGCAACAGGAAAAATCGGAAAGGAGGGAAAATGGCTACCATACGAATTGACTGAAAATGTTATATCGAACCATTTCAATATCACCGTTTCATTTCTTGTCCGGCAAAAAGCGAAGAGTTTTCTATGGTGTATAGTGTGTGGCGATTAAAGGTGAATCTACTACGACAATCCGAAGTGCAAAACTCATGCCTTAGTCCAGGAGCGCCATTAACATCTATACCGAAGCGGAATATTAATGGCCATAAAGTTTTGCTGTGCATATAATGAGATCAGCAAGGTTAGTATATTACGAGCTGCTAAACCCTAACGAAATTGTTACTGCAGATGTCTTCGAACGCCAATTGAGCAAAGTGACCGATGTGTTGTTGCATAAAAGACCGACAATAACGGTTAACATAGGCAAAGTCATCCTCTTGCATGACAACGCTCAGCCACACGTCACAAGAGTTGTGGGGGATACAAGGATACTGTTGCAGCTCGAATGGGAAGTTCTATCGCATCCCGTGTACTCACTAGATACACCTCCTTCTAATAATCACTTGTTCGGATCGATGCGACATGGTTTAACTGGCACACGGATTCGAAATGCTGAAGAAGTATCGATTATTGAATCGACGTCAAACTAATATCGTTCTTTCAAAACGGTATCGTCATGTTGCCAGAAAGGTGGGAAAAAGTTCTAGAAAATGATGGAAAATATTTTGATTAATACATACATATACCAATTTTTTCAATAAACGCATTTTTTAAGTGAGAAAATTATCAAAATACATGCAAGCACCTAATAAGTAGTGATGTTTAGAAAAATATTGTGCAACTTCTCTTATCAATACAAAGTACCCCTGAACCTTTATTTTCAGGCATTATATTGCATTCATGTTTAGATTTTAGGTTATCTTATCTGGCTTTGCCAACCCGAAATTTATATGTCACTGTTAGTCGCGATTAGTTAATGCTTTTAGTGTATTAAGTGACTTAGTCATTAAGATGCATTCTCTCGTTATGACAAACTCTTCAAAGAGAAAAATTAAAAAAAAAAGTTTCTGCTCATTGTCGCATACATGTAGAATAAAAGAACAGCAAGTACTCTTAATACTTCACAGTCACCGCAACTTAACACCATTTATATTGTAAGTATTACGTTTTATATTGTGCGATATTTTTTGCATATTTCTGTTAATCACTTTATGCAAATGAATTGCACGCCACTTGTATATTTGCGCTCAAAATATATTTAATTATTAAAAATAATATTTAAAAAGAACATGTTGTTGAATTACGAGCATTAATATCTAGATAAAATGTTAAATCGTAATGAAAAAAAATATATAAAAGCTTTTAATCACTATTTTATTAAACAACATTTTATGAGTAAAAAGACATATTTTATACCCGCAGGGTAAGGATTTCTTGTACGCTACTTCTGCTATTTTATACGCAAAAGGTAGAGATATTGCTTAACCTCCCAAAAAATGTGTACATATAGATTGTTGAATGATAGGAAATTCTGAGCTAAATTCTGTCTTCCTTTTTCGTTACTCTTGTAATGTCCACATTTAATAAAGAAAAGTAGATACAAGTTCAAAATATAAAACAAATGATCTTATTGGTTAAATTTTACAGATCATATCTAAAGGTTAACCTCTTCTAACCACAAGCATGCTTATACTCGTATAATAGCTAAAAAATTATAATAAGCAAAAAACATTAGCAATAAAAGAAAAAAAACAAGTGAGTTCGGCTTCACCTTTGTAGAATCCTCAAAAAAACAACTAAACATATTCTAGTCGTACAAGGCGCATCATTCAGTATCGCCTATTCCCAGTTTGTTTTCATGACGAAATACCACAAATTGCATACGCCCGAGCGCACCCGTTACCGTCGTACTTGTTGTAATTTATGAGCATTAAGTAAAAATCCCTTTTTTTGCTCTTGAAAATAGAATTTTTCGCATTTTATATAGTGTTCTGGATATTCCCTTTGGTCGGTATTGCTTGAGTGCATTAATCTCCAAAGTTTGTGCTAAACTTCAAAGGGAGGTCTTAATTTCCGCGGAAGGGAGCATGTTACGTAGACGAACAGATAGAAATTCGAGCCTGATAAAATACATGTGGTATATGCTACGTTGTCCAAATAGAAGGACTAATTTTTTTGTTTCGTTTTTCAACAAGTGTTTATTATTCCAAATCTATTGTGTCGCCTTCAAAGGAATCCTCAAACTTAAATAATATTTCTGGTGAACAGCTTGGTCCGGCGGAAGGAGTTCAGAGAGCACAAGAACACGATAATCGAACAAAACTGTTAACATAGTCTTGATTTTTGAGTAACTTTGGCGCGGCTTTTTCGGTCTTGCTTCACCTATTGCATAGTGAACACCCCCAATTGATCAGTTGTTCCAGGGCCGTATGCGTACGATCAAATTTCATCTCCCGTAATAATGACTTTCGTGACCGACTGATAATGAGAAATCTTCTCCTCATATATGTTATAAAAATTAAAAAAATACTTTTTGTGTCGTACACCACCAAGCGCAGCTGAAACACTGATGAGATTTGTGATGTGAAATTTGACACAGATATCTGTCAATTTATAAAAAAATATTTTTGATATTCGACTTGATTGGTCTAACTTTTCGTCAGAGTATCGTACTTGAATTTTCTTCTGGGTGTTGCGAACGTTTTGATAAGATATATATATATAGCTTCATTCTCAAAAGAAAAGTCTAATTTTCAATATTTCATGATGAAAATTGATCCATAAGTGTAATTTGAAACACAAATTAATTTTACCGAATTTGAACTACGTATGTGCGTTTTTTGGATTCCATCGTAAATAAGTGTGCTCATGAATGGCAAAAATGTGCAACTTTTGATATTTTGTAATGAAAATGAAAATAGCAGTTCGACATAAAAAAATTAAGAATATTACGGACGGACAAGGCTGACCATTACATGCCCTACACATCAAAAATTGTATATTAGCTTACATATCAAAAAAAATACAGTATTTTTGTACGAAGCCGTATTTTTCATAAAAGCCCTCGTATTGGACGACGCTCAAAACGTCAGCTAACGTGGTCCAAACTTAGAAAGCTTAATATATTTGTCAAAGGTTTAATGATTTTTCAGTTGCTTTCATCATAAAAAACTACAAATTAGACTTTGTCGTCATAGAGCGGCTTGTTCATGAGAGCCCCTCTATATTGTGGGATATATAAAATAAGTGGACAGAAAACAGAAAAATAGACGTACAAACAGGTTTAATAAAAAATGCATTTGTCTTAAGTCCTTCTCGGTGCTGTATACATCTTAAAAAATTTAATATACCTTGCACCACAAGTGTTGTAAGGTATAATTAACCGTAACAAACTTGTATTACGTTGGTCTACTTCTTAGACCGCATCCTGTATAAGAATTCTCAAGAAAAACAACACAAAGTGAAACCTTTTAGTTTTCGTGACGAAATGGAAAAATCTTCAATAAGAAAACTGAATTTACTAAACTTGGGCCGGGGCAGTTGACGCTTTGTGCGGCCTCCATGCAAGCAAGATATAATTTCTGGCGTACTATCAAGAAAATAAATGAAATATATAGGTGAGGTGATGCAGGGTATTTAGTGGTCGATCTAGCTCGACTATACGGCGTGTGCGTACGTATGTTAATTCGATAACCAAATAAATGCCGAAATATAAAAGTACGCCTTTGTATTTTTACAGGCAAAGAACCCAAGCAACCGCTTTTGGATATCAAACCTGAGGTCATCGAAAGTGTAAATTAATTTGAATTCATAAATGTCATTAATGCCTTAGGTCGCCGCTGACAACGACAAACCTCACTTAAGTTGCATGGTCAACATAAAATCAATAAATAATGTATATAGACTTGAATTTGAAATCCGATATTCATTGGCATTCATATGCTATTCATAAATTGTTTAACTTGCCGGCATAGATTTGTATAAATAATCTCATTTAAATAATAAATTTTATTTAAAAAAAAAGAAAAACGTACGAAAATCATTTTTTTCTAATTCAAGTGTTTATAGTGTTAACAAAAAATATAATTAACCTTTTCGTTCATACTAAAATAATAATCTGACGTAATGTTGGCATTTGAACATATTCAAGTACATTTACCCCTGCAAGTATCTACATGAACTTTATTTTCCGACTTGCTGTTTAAATTTAATTTACAACAATTTGTAGTCTTTTTTCGGGCCTTCTCTGCAGTTCTAGTTCAGCTCGATAAGTTTTGATCATATCATACGATGTGTAACATTCGGAAAAAGGTTTTAAAGACTTTGATATATAATTCAAACCCGATAAATGTATTTCAAAATAGACACAAAATAAAACAATTTCTTTAAATAAATTCTATTTTTTCTTATATTTTAGTTTTTTAGCGATTATAGTAAGTCATAAGTGATGTAAAAAAGGAAACAAATAGCCATCACACTCTTGTTCCTCTCTTTTGATAAAATTATCTGAAGTCTATAAGCATTTCAATTTCGTTTTATACCCACCACCGAAGGATCATTTTGTCAAAATGTTTGCAGCGCTCAGAAGGAAGCTTCAGACACCCCACAAAGCATATATTCTCGATCAGCATCAAATTTTGAATCGATTTAACCATTTCCGTCTATCCATTTGGCCGTCTGTGTAATGACTGTTGTCAACATTCTCCTGGCCGTAAAAACTAAACTATCGGTATCAAATTTGGCAAAAACATTGGGAGGCAGGTTGGTATTGAAAATCGGCAAAGTCGGTCAGAGAACACACCTGCAGTACGACGTAAACTGAGAACACATAATTTTTCAAAAGGAATAAAAAAATGGTGTCTTGCTCATTAGTCATAAACTGCTGCAGATAAATCTAGCAAAATTTGCACGTATGTTCTATGAACAATGCTGTAGTACCTGCACGAAAATGGAAAAATAGGCTTAATAAGCTACTTAAGTTTATAGTGTATTAAAAATCCTTTTTTTTAAACCTTTATAACCCGCAAAAGCAAGGTTCAAAAACCCCATAAAGTATATAAATTTTTGCACACTTTCAAATTCGGGATGCACCTAAGCACGTCCGTCTGTTTGTCTGCCCAACTGCGTAGTATCGGTGGTAAACATTCTCCCGTTCGCAAAAGTGAAGATATTGCTTGAAAACTTGCAAAAGAGTTTGATGAAATGACACAAACTACTCATCTTTGTTTTCCGTGTGTTTTGCTTGTTACTCATAAAGTGCGGCACATACACCGTATAAATTTCCACTTTTATTCTAAAAATAGAAAAGATCAGCTGCGCCCACTCAACACTGCAGAGTACGCAGATTTAGTTCTTTTCCTTTTTTCAGGATAACGCTGATAGGCATAAAATTTACGACCGAACATAATTTTGTTACTTACACACTTGTAACTAGTGTTAGAAGCAAAAATGAAACGATATTCAAAATTTTGGCTATACGAAAAATTGAATATTTAACGCGTTTATGGCCCACTAACATTCATATGAATGCTTTCCAAGATTGTCAGCGCAAAACTGATTTCGCTCGACCAACTAACATAACCAACGAAATGCTTTGCAATTTCACTGTGAGTTTTCGTTTGAGGTGTTGAGTGTCAAAGATTATCTCCAAGGTTAATAAAAGTTTCTTGGCATAGTATTTCGCGTTTTCTGAAATGCTCTTCCGTCTGTCTTGCTTTTGAAATCGTCCTTTGGTCCTTTAAATCTATTAAAAGAAAATACTTGTTCTACTCGTATCTAAGATATGTAAATGAATTTTTCATTGAGAGAGATAAACTTGTTATTCAACGTACTTTGTTTCACAAGATGAAAATTTTATTTTCCCACACGATAACAAAATATGTGTAGGCTTCAGCTAATACTAGAAATGTAAGCAAAAATTCTTGATATTCAAGAGAAAATTATGTTCTCAACAGCGAAATACTTAATCGCGTACACAGTGAGTGCCATTCTTAATGCTAAAGGAGCCTTAATAAAAAAGGACGAGCGATTTATTATGGGCGCCATAATATCTCTAACAATCTTTAAAATCATTAAAGGTAAAACTATATGTTTGCTGTAGATAACAGCATAAAAGCACATTTAATTACTCTCTTATTGTACATAGAAAAATTTTTGAGAAAAAGATGCAAAGTGAGTTAATCAGAAAGACGAAAACGTATTTATTATATTCTAAACTATTTGCAATATGTTAGCCTAACTTATTCGTATGGCAGAGGAATGTGAAATAGATCTATAACACCAATCGATTTAGAATTATTTTTTCAATCGATTTAAACCATCCATCTATTTCTGTGTTCAACTTACAGATCACAATTTTTGACACATTTTTCTAAGTAGATTTATAGAAGAAAGTACACTACTTCTAGTACAGTTAGTAGTAGTCTAAGTGAATTATTGCAAACTGGCTGGAGAGCTCGATCAGGGCTTGTATGGTCACAAATATAGACTTAGCACGTAACTAAACGAATCGGTTAATGTTATAAGCAATTTAACCATTGTAAACTTAATAGGCTTTTTAGATGGATTAAGGATAACGAAATAATGATGTGATTAAATCTTAAACCGGCAGGAAATCAGTTTGATATATTTTATTACGAATATTATATTATACGAGCCATAAAGAATTCGGCCTGAACCGTAGATAATCTCTGTCTTGCTTTTGTAATTAATTTATTTTTTGCTTTATAATCCAGAATTTATGTAAATTGATGGTTATAGGAGAAATTATTTACATAAACATTCATATACATATATACCTACCGTGTACATATGCATATACATATATTTATGTACATTTATGAACATAAATGAATTCATATATACCTACATAAATACATAAATATATACATACGTACATATACACGCATAAACACTCATGCATGCACATGTAAATACATGTATGTACGAATATATGTATAGCTAAATATATATATATGTTTTTATAATCTACATATATATATATATGTATATATATATATATATATATATATATATATATATATATATATATATATATCAAATAGATTTATTATATGCGTACATATAAGAGTTTTTTGTTTTTGTTTGTGTAAGCCTTTACATCCACATCCATGTTGTGTTATGCTTTGAAAATCTGATATTTAAACAGATTTTTGCGTTTTTACCAAATTTACACACAATTGCATACTATTTGCTTAAGGTTTTACATTACAAATGTGTATGTAAACTTTATACGCTTAGACAAAAAGCATGAGCCATAACACTATTTGTAGTGATTATTATTAGTAATCATATGTACTATTATTAGTACACACATTAGTATTATATGTAAACTCATGTTTTATGGTTAAGCTTGCATAAACATATATTAAAGCGAAAGACAATTTCAGATATAATATAATATTAAATTTTTTATTAACGTCTTAAAGACAAAAAGAGGATCTCACATTCAAGCTCATCGTTGAAGCCCGATGAAATTATTGAAACTCGATATTAGAAATTTGCAAACAAGTTTTAATATTTGTTATTGAAATTTGAAGTTAATTATTAACAAAATAATACGTACCATGTATAAAATAATGACTTTTAATCAAAAGGGTATTATTTTTATTACTCTTTAAAATTATTTTATTCATTTGCGATTGCTTGCGGTCTAACTTACTGTACATCAGATTAATTGAATTTTTTATATTATGTTCTAGTGAGGGTTATCCAATGGTGTGAATTTACTGAAGTATTTTTAGTCTGTTGCTCGCTCTCTCTCGCTCTCTCTCTCTCTCTATTCAATTTTTAATCATTTTCAAAACATTTTCTTTATTGAGTGTTTGTGCATTTTGTTCAACCGGCTATTAAAGTTGTTTTTTTTCTTTTTGCTTTTCTAATTTTTTCTCTATTTTCTATTATTTTATGATTGTTTTAGTAATACCTCCCTATGTATTCGAATATATATGAAGATATAACAATAAATAGGAAAATTACTAACTTTGTCTGCCCGTTGGAGATTGCAATTTTTGTACATAAAAGTGTTAAATTTTATTAGTTTCCCGGGGATGTGAATATCCACACTAAACTTACATCATAGCATAGCATGCGTTTCGCTATACAATATAGAATGTGGTTTATTTACTAAAAGACGTTTTGTACGGAAATGGATATGAAACTAAAACATAAAGAACAAGTTCACCATATTTTCAAACAGTTTTATCTTCACCCAATATATGTAACGTAAGCGATTTAATATTCAAAATATATATTATATTTAATAATATTTATCAGACAGTCAGTACGATCAGAAAGTCTTGCGTCAAAATAAAAATCGTCTTAAATTCGGCAAAATAAAAAAATAAATTGAGACGCATTTTGGGATAAAAAACACTTTGAGCTAAAGGACAGCACTTGAGTTCTAAAGGACAGATAAAAGCTTTTCAAAATAACAAATTCTAGTGGACCTACATACTGATGGCTGCTTGGATTCAAAGGATGTATCGTTCACTAAAGTTTTATCAAATAAACAAGTCAATGGCAATCAGATATGTAGGCATCGGTGCAAATCGTTTGAATAAGCTGTACGTCGCCAAAAAGTCATAATTTACATAATTTACAATTCACGGTAAAGATTGAAGACTGATCTACCATAACGATGCAAATATTATTAGGCTAATGGCTTAACCACGAACGTTATTGAAAATTAAATGAAGATTGAAGATCAAATTGGAAGTCTTTTACGACCTCTACTCTATTTACGGGGTTGTCCCTGACCCCGCACGTTTTAGGAAAGTGATTGTGAAGCACTATCCTCAATGGTTGCGATACATCTTCACATCACTTGTGCTGCAGAGTATATTGCGTTTGTATGGACGAACGCAATACTCAAAAGGGCTTAGACCTCTTTTTTTTGACACGGAATCGATCTAAGCTTGTCTTTCCATTTGTCCCTTTGATGTCTGCCCATGTATTCTTGTGTTCGACCTACAATGCGCAACCTTTAAGATATTTTAATGAAATTTGGTGCGCCAATATACTGTGACTCAAGAACGAGCGCTCTTGAAAATGTTTGAGATCGGTTCACTTTTTTGATCACCCTCTTTATAATGCCTTATTTGAAAAGTCATCGTGTCAAAAAACCTACAATTTTCAAAATTCTTCAACAAACCACGCTGAGTAATAGTACTTCGATTTTCTAAATTAGTTCGGCTGGGATAATATTTTGAAAGTCTTCTTATATAACCATTCCTATGAAAAATACATTTTTAAGTAAGAAAGTAAAAAGACCTAAAAAACATTCGTTCATAATAGTAAAATAACAAAGAAATCAACCATTAGCACATATATGGATTCTCGGGATTCTCGGCATATGTCGAAAAGACTTAAATATTAATGTTTTACGATGAAAATTTGTTCATGATAGTAATTTGACATAAAAATTAAATGGACTAAAGTCGAATCAAGTGATTTTATTTCTTCGATTCCACCCTATATAAGATTTCTTATGAGCAGTAAGCCTTTCAGAAGAAGATTACATGCTAGGGAAAGTGAATCACATAGATCTATGGAGAGATATTTTTTCTCGGCTTTTTTATGACAGGAACTGAAACATGATAACATTTTTAGCCAGTAAATTAATTTTTCAAAATTTGCAGGAAAGTAATGTGTAATCTGAGGTGTATTTTTACCAAAATTAGTGAATAACTATAGTGGGCAAAGTGGTGTGGGCTATCTAATGACTATCTCTGCCCGACAATAATATTCTTACTTGTTTTATATTACTTAAGATACCTAGCTGAGAAGAATTCTAGCTAAACTACAGATATAATGAACAAAAAGGGAAAAACCAAAAGATACAACAAGCATGATCGCAAGATAATGTCATGACAAATGAGGATGGTAATCTGGAGAATTTTCGGAGAAAAATTTAAGACCAACGTCATCGCGTTCTGCAACAGCTTCAGCTCATTGAAACGCAAGAACGTGGATGAATTGAAATTCTGAGATGTTTGGAAACACTCGCAATGTGATAAATCAATGGTATAGGCCGACATTTTTACGAGTCAAGCAGTAAAAGCATTATCACCCAAATTATCTGGTAATTTTTCCAACTGTTCTATTACACCCCACTTTTACTAACGATATAAAATAGATGTAACATTGCGCATATAATATTATTGTAGAATCTACTACTGGTTTGAAAGAGACTCCAAATTTTGTATGCATCGTCCCTATTTGTGATCAGTGTTGAAAACCTTGGAGAGAACTTTGACACTCAGCACCTCAAACAAAAACTTAAAATGAAATTGTAAAGCGTTTCGTTGATTACGCCAGTTGGCCAATCGGAATCGATTTTGCGATTTTGGAAAGTTATCACATGAATGTGAGTGGGCATTAGACGCATTAAATATTCAATTTTTCCGACAGCCATAATTTTGAATACCGTTTCTTTTTTGCTTCTAGGACTACTTACACGTATTCATCAGAAATTCGCAAGTACCATCCACCGTGATCCTAAAAAAACGAAAAAAAAATAAATTTTCATACTCTGTAATATTGGATGAATGTTGCGGATTTTTTCCATTTTAGTAGAAGTACTGGAGCATAGCCCACAAAGTATTGATTGAAATTTTTCCAGATTCATCTGCTGTAGTTTATGAGTAATGAGCATTCAAAAATTTTTTATTCGTTTTGAAAAACAAACATGCTCCAAGCTTATGTAGTACTGTAAGCATGTTCTTCGACCCTTTTGGCCTAATTTTGAAACCAACCTGCATGCAAGAACTTCCAATATTTCTGCCAAATTTGAAGTCGATAGCTTCATTTTTGCATCGAGGAGAATGTTTGCAATAGATATTACACAGATGGACACGTGGATATGCTTAATTCAATGCAGATGCTAAGTTTATAAGTTACGCATTGAAGTGCGTGTATATTAACTCTTGCCTTTAAAATATCAATATATATATAACAGGTAAGAAAATTATATCTGGTCGTGGTTGGATCTTTTACACCCATTGTTCTAAAAAAGATTAAAAAAAGAGAAAAAAATTAAATTTTCGTAGTCGTAGCCCTTATCCTTTGGTGATGGGTATAACTTTATCATATATTAACTTTATCACTTTTGCATTGACTAAAATATTTAATGCTATCAGTAGATTATTTAATATTCTGTCATTGAATTCAAAAATTTGAGAAATTTCTCTTTTATTTCATTTAACGGAACAACGACCGCAAATTTGTTATCAAGCCTAACATTAAAAAGACATTAAATAACATTTTGCTATAAATCTATTTATGTAACTTAAACCCAAAAGTTGCTCCCTGAAAATATGGAAAATCCAGACGAAATTTGTAATTAAATCATAAAACGTGTGTTCATTTATGCTATTTCGGTCGCTCGTTGGTGAGTGGATGCAACAAAACCATATAAAAGACATTGTGTATGAACAAATTATGAGGAGGGAAATCAATAACGTTTACTTGCTACGTTGAATAATAAAGAAAAACTTGTAAATATTTTTCAAAAAATCTAAAAATTTAATACTGAACAGGTTCATAGGACTACCAATAATGGTTTGCAATAATAAATGTACGTGCACATGTGTGTGTGTGTGTTTACTTGTGCATATATGTGTATGTTGATATGACGGCCTTATGAAATACTACAGCTTAGCAACGTATTTTATTTGATCGCTGACACCAAATAATGTATTTCAATACAGAAAGAAATCTCTTGAGACAATTTGATTGAAACCATTTAACGATTAATATAAAATAATTAGTAGATAATAATAAATCTTCTTAAGCGCATAGGTATGTTTTTATCCATTATGTACATTATTGTATCATTGAATGAATTGAATGAAAATAGGTTATAGTATCATCAGTCATGAATGATATGCCATAGGTTTGCTAAGAAATATGGAACTAAAATTTAATGAAAATATAATGAAAAAAATGTATCTCGTTTTTTATCTGATTAGTGAATTAATTTCTTATAAGAAATATTTGAAATTTTCATTCTGTCATAAATCTTTTTCTTAATTGGCTCAGGTTATACAATGAAATTGAATGTATTTTCATTTCTCGAAGCTTGTGTGTTCATCAGTCTTTTTTAGCACGCGTATCCATTATCATAGAAGGTAGGTCTTTTGATTTTTTGATTCGCTTAGCACTTAGAAACTTCCCTGTATGTGGGATTTGATTCGCTAGTACAATATTATATGTAAAAATATATGCTGTTCTTCTATTGTAAAGCCACTAAAGATAAAATAAATTGAAATTGACTTGAAATAATTAAATGCAGGGGGAGCAAATAATAGTTATGTGCTTTTAATTTGAAATAAAAACGCTATAGTGAGAGAGAACCCACTGTTAAATACCCAACACCACTTCGCTTAATACAGTTATTCATGTAACGACTTTCCAAAATAGGGCGTAATATAGAAAGTCGTTGAAAGTGGCTTCTCCTTGCGTCAAACCACATAGGTGTGATAAATCTTATTAAAGTACCTCACAAATTTCAGCCTGTAACCTAAGCACAAAAAAATGCTGAACAGACGGACAGACGAGCTTAGAATCACTTTCTGGAGTTATCGATATAATAAGGAAGGGGTCTATCTTAAGTTCTTCTGCGTGTTGTCTACATCCATACACACATAACATACCTTGTATCATGAGAGGATGTAATAAAACTATAAAGCATATCACCCTGATTCTGTTTTTATTTTATATGTATTGGTTCATGCTATTTCTGTTTAAGAACGATTTCATGTAAACGATTGTCCCTGGAGTTACGTAGAAACTAAAAAAATTATTAAAATATAAAAATTATAAAAATATTATTAAAATGATGTATCTTCCCCTGTTAATTTGGGGAATCTTCAACTTGATCACCCTATGTATATAAATATTTTAGTTTCCTTTCGGTAATACTTTTTGATTTTTTCTTTTAAAAATTAAAGTAAACAAGCTCCATAATGAACGCAAAACGATATGCAAACTATACCCTTGCCTATGTTGAAGGCAAACAAATGCGTCGAAGAATCCAGAAAAATAGTCTCACCCCAAGTGGACTTCTTCGTTGCCAAAGCGCTTTCCGTCTGTCCTTTGATTTTGTATTTACTTAGTATAACTCTAAAACCATTCTTAAATACGGAAATGTTTCTACTTCATTAGCAAATGATAAGTACAATATAATGGGTCATATAAAAAGTCTTAGTCTGCGCTTTTCAAGTGATTCCAAACTGTCATGTAGTTGGTGCTTGGTGCCTGCCGCATTACTGACAGCTTACGTGTCGGTCTTGCTCCAGCAATTGCAAAATTTCATCGACTTGGCCGACCAGAGCGAGGAACATCTTTGACATCGAAATTTTCGGAACGGAATCGGGCAAACCAAGCCTTGATCATTCGTTCACTTCACAGCATTCTCACCGTCCACTTTACAAATTTTGGGGCATCGTTTTGCCTGCTTTACCTTTTTTATAGTAAAAAAGCACGATATAGCGCATTTCTTCAGATATTTCACCCATTTTAAAATCAATATAATTTTTACTCGAACAAAGAATTGGAAAACTATTTGCACAAAAAATGTATGTCGAATTGTCACCTTTTAAGCACATGTTAGTTTGAGATAACCAGATGAGCATAGGCATTAACACCATCCCGTGGAAAAAACTTCAAGATTTTTTATATGAAATGATATACCAGAAGGAAAATGGAAAAGAATATCCCCCACCAACATAAAAAACATACATCTGGTTTTTCCGCACCTTGTGTTGTGTACTGTAACTTTAATTGCGCTTTGCAATTTTACATACTTATTCGAGTAAGTTCGTACCACTGAATTGTGCCATTTATGATAGCATAGGTTCTATTTACAATTCTTAGGAGATCTATTCACAAATTTTTTGCAGGGCCTTTTCTTTATAACGGTTCTTCTGATTTTGTCCGTTTCAATGACTAAACTAACCTTGCCTTCCCTTAATACTCTACTTATAAATGCGAACTTTTTAGAAGTAAGTTACCGGTGCATAATTTCATCTCGAAATTTTTGTGCTAATTCCGCCTGATTGTTGTTAATCTTTCCATCACTTCGCCAGCTGGGTCGGTAGGTGCAGCGCCTGTGTATTCTTTACCATTTTCCTATTTGTAGAATTTGGTTTCTTAGAAAATCGGTGAGTTTTAACATTAAACCTACCATGCGCGGTCAAATGACCGTTTTTAAAATTTCGTTTAAAATGTTTCGCATACAACGTTACTGTGTCATCATGCAGCTTATTTAGTTTTCCTAAAATATTCATACGAACTGTTTTCAATATTTACAACTTTTTTTATTGTTTACTTTCCGAAAACAAACTATACCATGTGTAGTCTACCACGAGCGGTCATTTGACCGCCTGAAAAATTTATGTTAATTACGACTATCTTCTTCGATAATCGCATTCTTGAAATTGTTTTATGAGTCTAGAATGTAATGGTAGACTCGTTTCTTTGATTATTAATCATAAAATGATTGAACATGTAAGAGAATATACGGAATCAGAGGCATTTCGAGTGTTGAAAACGAAATGGAATTTACTATTGCAAAATTTTATGCATTTATTGGACTTCTATGTGCACGCGGCGCATGTGAGGCTAAAAATATTAATTTATCATATTTATGCAACACGAAATGGGATCCGTCATTTTTCTCGACAACTACGAGTCGAAATGACTTCGCAGAAATCATGAGATTTATTCGATTTGACAACAAAAATCAACGAAGCCAACGCTTACAAAAAGATAAGTTCGCATTGATTTCTGAAGTTTGGTATAAATTTATCGAAAACAGTCAAAACCATTATAAACCAGGAGCATATCTTGTTATAGATGAACAATTGTTTCCTACAAAAGCACGTTGTAGATTTACTCAATACATGCCCAACAAACCGGACAAATTTGGCATAAAATTCTGGTTGGCTTCCGATGTAAGTAGTAAATATATAGTAAACGGCTTTCCATATTTGGGAAAAGATGAAGGGAGAGAATCATCAATCCCACTTGGAGAGTTTGTAACTTTGAAATTAGCAGAACCATATACGGGCCAGGGGAGAAATATAACAGTTGACAATTTTTTTACAAGTGCGTCACTAGCGAGTAAACTTCTAACAAAAAGAACTACGCTTGTTGGAACTATCCGAAGCAATAAAAGAGAGCTACCAAAACTAGCGAGACAAGCAAAGGATAGTATGACACGCTTCTCAACAATATTATACAAATCGAAAGATTGTATTCCTACAATTTATAAAGCCAAGCCCAATAAAAAATGCATTCATCCGTTGAAATTGAAAAAAATGCCACCCGTATACCAGAGACAATTAGATTTTACAATAGCACAAAATTCGGTGTAGATGTAACCGATAAAATGGCCAGAAAATATAGTGTAAAATCTAAATGTCAAAGATGGCCTTTACAGGTATTTTTCAATATCTTAGATTTAGCCGGGATAAATGCTTGGATTTTATATAAAGAAACAACGGGTGCGGAAATATCAAGGCTAGAGCTTTTATTTCAATTTGCAGAAGAACTTGGGACCGAATATCAGCAAAAGAAACAGATAGGCAAAGAATGCTCATCAAAAACAATAATAAATACAAATAATGTTTCTTCTGAACAGAGATCTTGTCAAGTAAGATATTGTAAAGTCAATAAAACAAACAAAACTTGTATAAAATGTCAAAAATACGTATGTGGAAAATGTGCAATACAAAATACTGTAATTTGTAAAATTTGTTTTTACATATGCGGTCATTTGACCGCTCATGGTAGAAATAGGTATACATGGAATGTCGGTAGGTTTAGTGTTAAAACAGACTTATTTTGTTAAACTTGGGATTTTTGTAACAATATTCTTAATCACAATAAAATGGAATTAACTGCCGTCAGCAATCATTATGTTTGGATAGAAACGTGAAAATATACGTTTTTAGTGCAGTGTGTCAGATTAAATGAAGTGAAGCTGGACTTCGAGCCAGTTAACAATAGATGAAAAAAATGTAAAAATGAAAACAAAAAATTGTTTTATGAACAAGTTATAAAAGGGAATCTTAACGAATGTAATCTGAATTTTACATTGCAAAGTTTTTTTTATCCTTGCAGGGCACGTAATCACAAGGTTGCCTTATGAGAACGTTATTTTATTATAGCTTCAGTTACGGTGACTTGAAAATTTTGTTTCGTCCAAAAAATACAATGAACTTGTAAATATTTTTTGATTTCGATGATATTTTACAATTTTTATTAAAAAAAAAATTTATGGATCAACTTACTTCGACTTTTTGTTATCAAGTTTCTCATAGTATGTCGTAGATTTAATTAATCCCATTATTTTTAATATTTGCTGGAAAAAGAGTTTAAAGAAGACCGTTCAAAATTCATTGCGGTATCAGCAGACATCAATGCCGCACGCAGGCTCATAAATCACTATCTTGACACACTAAGTAACATGGTCGTAAAATGCAAACAATTGTAGGTGAGATTATGACAACCGTTTTACATTCGCTCAACATTTCACCTACGAAAAGAAATGTTTGTCTTGGTCGAAGCCGAGAGTAAAATTACACAAACTCAATCATCTTATAATCGAGTAAGGCAGATCATTAGACACCCTACACCAATTCACCTAGTTCAGTTACTTACAGGTAATAATACAGCAAAATTACACATTATTTTCATGCAGTCGCAGGCGCATAATCCAGATTTAGCAAACTTAATTTACTTCCGAAAAAGTTTTGTATTTTTCAATCTTTGTCATAAAAAAGTACAAAATAGACTTTCTCTCTTTGTCATAAAAAAGTACAAAATAGACTTGGCTCCTTCTCAACCGAGAGCAATATCTTCATTTAAAATACTAGTTCCGACTGAAAACAGTGAAATATTGTTAAATAAACCACTGTGGCCAGT
>KK499979.1:336178-415392 GCA_000688715.1 Glossina pallidipes
GATGGCTTAGGGGTTCATTTGCAACTAGGTTCTGTACCGGTTGTGGGTGTGGCTCTCTGCTAAATGCTTTTTTTCTTTTTTTTCTTTTTTTCCTTTTCTTTGTTTTATTGTACTTATACTAAGTTTTTTTTTTTTAATAATAATTAATTTAAGATTTACTTTAAGTGTCATTTGAACTCGACTGTTGCTTGTTTTAGTTGAGTTTCTGTATAAGTGGAATAAATAAATAAATAAATAAATAAATAAGGGCTTCCGTGTCATGACAACACATGTACAAGTTTAGGGCTTGATAGATCTATGTCATCCAAATTTCCTACCGTTCATTTTTTTGCCAATTCGCTACTATGGACCAATTTTCATCATAAATATTAAAAATTAATCTTCTTCCGAAGGGCTTATTATTCATGAGAAATCTTATATGTGGTGGGGCCCAAGAAATATACCCATGTGAGTCAAATTCGGTCCACTTAATTTTTATGTCAAATTACTATCATGAACAAATTTTCATTAAAAACCGTTAACAATCAGGCCTTTTCGGCATATAAGGCTTTACATTTTCTGAGAATTCATATAAGCGATGGCAAAGAATAGATCTACGTGATTCATATTCGGCACGGTCGATTTCTATGCCAATTTACTATTATGGACTAATTTTCACCATGGAATATTAAAAATTATACTTTTTTCCAAATAGAGATTCAGTTTTCATAAGAACGGTTACATGCGACAGAGTTAAAAAAATTGTCCCAAGCGAACCAAATTTTTCATACCAATTGAGAAAGTCAAAATAGTACTATACGTATATGGCGCTATATGGGTAGTGGTTGAAACAGTGAATCGATTCGAACTGTTTTCAACGCCACTCGTTCTTGAATCAAAATATGTCAGTGTATCAAATTTCATCAATATAACTCAAAAATTGTGATCTGTCAGTTGAACCTAAAAACACACGGCGCTTTTCGTCGCCAGTTACAACATGCCACAGAGAATTTTTGCCTTTGGGGCTGCCAAGCAACGTTGAAACAGTTCAAAATAACGTTTTCAGTTTAATTCGTATGGTATTCTCACTCCTTTTTGGTCTTTCCCAATGCATGTAAACGTCTAGAAACAGTTGATTCATCAACTGATAAGCTGTTCGAAATTTTTTGGAGAGTTTAAGTTGGCTTTTCGTTCAATAAGTCTTGCTATTCATTATCTTCCAACTTATTTGATCTTCCAGTCCGTTTTTTGTCAGTGAGATTGGCAACGAAAGTAATGCATATCGAAAATTAAATTCTGAGAACGATCAAAATAATCGAATTTAATCGTTATGTACATTGATACTTCTCATTACTTTATCATTTTCATCAATAGATATACTTGATCAAAATATATGCAAGCACCTATTATTATACAATAAATGAGGGTTAAAAGCGAGTTATTTCTTTGACACTATTTTGTCAGTAAACCAAAACCATAATCACATATTCTGATTTATTACAAAATAGCAACTTTTGCTTGGGCAAACACTTGCGATGAATTCTGAATTCTGAAGGGTGATCAGAAGGTTCAGAAAGAAAAAAAACCATGCTCAAATCCGAATTCGGCAGTCAAATGTGAAAGCACAAGAAAGTGGATAAATTATCTGTCCATTACGAATTCTGGACAGATCTTTTCTGACTTGACTTATACAGTGACACAATGTAAAAGGTGAAGCATACTTACAACTCTCACAGATATGTGCAATATATATAGAATATACACTCCAATTCATTAAAGGCCATACGAAACAGGTTCGATCTCAACTCCTAATGAAAAACCTTTAAATTGAAGACATTTACTTCACATTTCTATCAAATCAAAATCTCACTTCATAATTTTATTTTCGGATTACAGGTTATTTGGGGTTTTAATTACAAACCTAGGTAGGTATTGAGCTTTATATGGAAAGCACTGCACTACGTAACACTGCAAGTATTAGGTGTACCAGTGCTTTACGAGAAATTCATTTCTTTTGTAATTTTGGGTGTATGTAGTTTAGGTATCGACATTTATTCGGTATAAGTTTTTGTTGTTTACAAACTGTCGTTTAGTGTATACCAATGTGTGAAGAGATGGATGTCAACAAGCAGTATTTGCGACACTGCATGTCATTCTGTTTTAACCTAAGAAAAAAAAAATGCAGCTGAAGCCACGCGGATAATCAAGTGGATTTAGGATGAAAATCAGTGAGCTATGGAACAGTTAGAAAGTGGTTCGCGAGATTTCGTGCAAAAAATTTTAGTCCTGATCTGCGTTTGACGTGACTGGAAAGGAATATTCTACTGTGAACTAAAGGCTGGCGAAACTGTTATATCTAAACAATATCAAGCTCAACTAACCGAATTACGCGACGCGCTTCAGAAGACAAGACCCTCTACTGGCAAGGAACTCCAAAAGTGATCTTGCTTCATAACAACGTTCGTCTGTCTGCAACAAAAGCAATCCAGGAAGCAGTCTTCAGCTTGGGCTGGAGCTTTCGATTTTGGTTTATTCTCCGGATGCGCCTCCTTCTGATTACTTCCTGTTCGCATCGATGTAATCACATTTAGTAAATCATCGCTTCACAAACCTTGAAGATGTGTAAAATGGGTCGATTATTTATGGTTTCACCTTGAAACCACCAAGTTTCCATCGCGGGAACATCCGTAAGCTATCTAATAAGAGGTAAAAGACCACAGACAATGATGGTAATTAATTGGATTATTAAACTTTGTAACAAGTGTGTTTTAATCAAATTTGCATTTTATCGTACAAAACCTAATTGAGTTAGTTCGGGTTTCTATGGATAGGATTAAAATACAGCGAAAATTAATTTAACTTAAGGTGATTTAACCAAATTTGATTTTAGCTAACTTAATCCACACGGAATGTATTTACATTGACCTGATTTACCCTAACCTAACGAGATCTAACTCGATCTAATCCTGCATAACCGAATTTAAACTAATCTAATATAGTTTAATCAAATCTAACGTAATTTCGTGTAACTTAATCTAACCTATCCTGATATCGTTAAACCTAACTAATTTAACTTCATATAATCTAACGTAATCTAATCAAGCCCACTTTCACAATCTAACGTAAGTTAGCTTAATCTAATCTACGGCAATTCAAACTTATTTCAAAATCTAATCTGATCAAACCTAAGTAACCTAATCAGAACTAACCCCATATACATCCTAACTTAACCTAGTCTTACTTTATTTAACATAAGCTAAGCTAATTTAACTTTACGTAAACTAACGTAACTTAATCTGATTAAACCTAAACTAAGTCAACTTAATCAAATCTCTAAATTAAATTTACTTATGATGCAACTCTTGAAAAGTGTCTTCTTGCTCTATGTCACTTGAGTAACAAGTAAATTAAATTTGTGCAGATCTTTACATCGTCATAAAGTTTAGATAGACCCATTTTTCAAATTCACAACCATTTTCTTTCCAACTGATTGTTTATCTTGGTATCTACTGTCTGTCTATATAAGCTTGAGTTTAACTTATAAGTCGCAATAGTTGAGATATTTTGTTGAAATTTGCAATTTTCAATATCTCCTGAGAAGAATTGGTAGAAAAGAGTAGCTTGGCTTACTAAGTAAATGAGAAAAATTTATATTAACCGGAACCGGTCTTGGAAACCACTCCTCTATGAATACACTGATAAAATATACGGTTTCTTGCATAACATCTTCGTATAATTTTTAGGGTTTTACGATGCAAGCCAGGTCAATGTAGTGATTTAGCATATAAATCTATTATGGTAAAATGGGACCACATATGTCTATTTTTTCTATCTAAGTATTTTGAAAGAAAGGAAGCCTCTAGATGTCAACATGGTCTTTGATCACGTCGATTAGAGCTTTCTGCTCTGTCCCCCAAAATGGTTCTCATTAAATTGAACATTAAGAGTAATACTAAGTATACTACAGTATATCCATAGTAAAGTAATAAGATATAGTTTATAGTACTTTATCACGAAACTAAATAAATTATTTCGTTAGGCCGAGTAATATGGGATATTCAATTGTCAGCTTTGTCGGGCAATAATCCTTTTTAACTGGTTTATTCTGTGTACGTACGGCACGATTGCTATTGTTGGCCATTGTGAAAATACAATTTCCTTTCTGTTCTTTTTGCTATCTTATGAAAGATGGCAAAAATATTTGAAAACTGTATGCATACCGTACCACTGATAATATGAATTGACAATTGTAAGTTAATACATGAGTACGTTTCCCTTAGAAACCTGATTTGTTTTATTGTTATAGTTTTATTACATTAGTTTTTTTTGATTGAGTGATTATCGGAATGTTAGTTACTTTTGGATAAAAGTGAATGCATTTGTTTATGTTTACAAAAAAGCAAAAAAAAAAAAAAAGCAGAACCGAGCAGACAGAGCGAAAAAGAGAAAGAAAAAGCCCGGTTCACTTTTTAAACACATTAAAGTGTGTGCTTTAATGTCCTGTAATGTTTGTTGAATGTTAAGAGTTTTTTTTTGTTTTGTCTTTTGAAGTTTGCATGACCAAGCTGAGCGATTGTTTATAACGAGAAAATCGAATGCAACAAATGCTTTTATAGCCATTACTGTTACTCGATTACACTGACTTTGTTATCGTTATATGATTATAACCACGTCGGTGTTGTTGTTTTCATTTTTCCTATTCTCTCAGGGATACATAGAAATTGTAGACAACAACTCTAAAAACTACTGATTGTGAATTTATTTGATTTGATTGTAGAAATATTTCTGCTGTTGTTGGTTTTGCTTACCACGTAGTTTGTTTTGCTAGTACTAGCAGTTGCTGCTTCTCAACCGTAAATAAAGTATATAAAAAAAAAAACAAAACGAAAAACTGAAATGTGCAAAAGAGGTAGTAACGAAGAGGACCAAGACTGGAAGCATATTAAAATGCTTTATAGAGTACAAAGCTCAGTACTTCATTGTAACAACTAGTCAATAACTTATAGTCGGCTTAAATAGAATTCTTGGTATCTATCAGCTCAAGTCATATAACACTTAATATATACAATACGTTATCATATATATATATATATATATATATATATATATATCATGTTATATTAATTTTTTCGAAAGACCTTTTTGGGTTAAGAATAACACTATAACACGTTCCAAGTTCCTATCTCATACTTTACAAGAATTCTAACTTAGGTCTTGTGAATAAAATAAAAAAAATGTGTTAGTATGAGAAGGGGGTGGAAGGAGTCGCTGAAGAAGGTATGAAGTTGGTAGAATTTTTGAATTTGGACTGACAATTCTTCCAGAAGACTGCATATTTCTGATAAGTCATTCGAAAAGACAAAAAGGTTTATTTGCACTTTGAACATCTAAGCAGGCTTAGCAAGTTGATATTTCGTAGTAATCGAAATTCATCTGTGAAAGTAAATTCAAAATATATGGACGAAGCTGAAGCTTTTTTCAAACTGTAATCAAATATTATATATAAGGAAAAATTCTATTGCAAAGTTTCGAAGGCTTTTGTACTTGAAAACATGAAAAACATTGTAAGAACAAAATTACAATTAAAATCAGTTGGGATTTGGGATATAAAATACTATTTAACTTTTATTTATGATTTACTTTTTAACGCAATTTATAATTTTGCTGAGTTATGATCGAAAACTAAAGTGAAGAATTGAGAAGAAAAATTTTGCTTTTCTCTTTTCTTTTCATTTTTCTTTAAAACATTTTTCGGTTAGTTGTGCTAATGCATCAAGGTCAGAATGGTAATAAAATGCAATTTACCCTAATGTTGTGTATTTTGTAGTTTAAACTTCATACCGTATACACTAGCGCATGTATAATGTATACGTACGTGTTGTTGAGCGTATATGAAATACGAATGCATGCACAAACATATGGTAAAATTCCTTTCATTCTTGGTAAATTTTAATGTTGTATGCATAACCAGTTATGTATGCCATGCAGACATTATAAATTGGTTCTGCCTGTGTATTTATACATGGATTGCACATTACGGGTACATTCACATACACCAATATAAAGTTCATTGTTCTGCAACTTAGGCGCAAGGACGAAGAAAATCAAATTTAACCAAATTATTTGGCATTCTAGGACGGCCCACAAAAGATAATGGTAATAACCCATATTTACAAAAGTTTTATAATCGCCTTTATAGATACATTCATAGTACGTATATATATATATATATATATTTGTACACATTTTTGAAACGAATCGATAATTTGATAACGTATACTTTTTATCAAAACTGTACGATAGGTCAGATACACAGCAATATATTTCAGTAAACAGCAGTATATCAATCGAAGCAGACTCCTATGATTGCTAAGAATTGATTGATCTTTTCTATTGCATACTTCACAACGTTACAATCAAACAGCAGAATTCGCATAGTGTTAAATATTAATTGCACATGTAATAATTGCGATAGTTAGATTGATTAAAGTCCATGTTTTTCTCCTTCGCTCATCCTGCTATTCAATGGCGCTCTTCAGTGCGTAACAGAATCTCGGAATATACTCGTTTGTAGACGGCAGCATACGTCACTCATTTTCAGTATAACCTGCATGTTAGGGCAAGAGCCTCCAAGCAATGCTTGGAGGCCCTCAATCGCATACAGGGAAATGCTTTGACGCTCATGGGCGACGAAAGTGTTTCCAAAACTCTCGATACCCTTGAGCATCGGCGTAATGTGGTCTTTTGCTGTAGTTGTATACACGTATATCCACGAATTAAGTCCCTTAAGAGGGCTATCCGGTTTTCTTAGCGTTCCCATTCACCCATCCTCGAGTTAGCTGCATACCGCACAACACATTACTGTGATTCGCCGTTTCTTAACCGTACTGCCCGCCTTAATTTCTCCTTTTTTTACTCCCTCTATTCATCCCTTCCTTCCTATAACTCGTCTTGATTACCACCATGCCCGCACGTACAGACGGCATCCCTCTGTTCGTTTATGCATTCAACGAAAGTGCGGTTACGATTTCAATATACTTCTATAGAAGAACAAAATTGATTTCAAATTTTTTCTGATCACCTTCGTAAGTCTAGATTGGAAAATGAGCTAAATCGGCACAATCTGCGGAATCTGTGGTTCCTCCAATCTCTGAGACTAGATTTAATTTTAATTTTAATTATATGTAGTGCACGTGTATAGGATGTAGTTTGACTATTAAATAACTTATATTAATTCATCTATTTTGTGTTTTTCTTCTTTTATTAATTATTTTCTACGCTACTTGCGGTAAGAGTACGTTAAGCATGCTGGAAGCAATCAGAATGGCTTGCGCTAGTTCAGCCTTGTGCTATACCGCTCAGTGTATTTACCAGATATTGATCCTTCTAATTATCGTTTCATTTCATTAACGCTTTTAAGTGTGAACATAAAATATGAGCGACTATTAGCTTTAGGTTATTCACGGTAAGGTTATTCACGGTTATTATTAATTTCTTTTTTCTACATACAGTTATGAAGTGTTATTATTCTATAAAAAAAAAAAAAATTTCAATTAGTTTTTCAGCTCTGTGCTTCACGAATCAAAAGACACATTTATTATTTTTGTCGTAATAGTTTTAATTCATTGATCTGAAAACTGACAAGTTTATGAATATCGTTTTATTCTCTGAAAACGTTTCATTGTCAGTCATTTCGTGCATACATCTGTTTTATCATTCTTGAAATAATTGAAAGGAAAATTTAGTAAAAACAGTTAAAAAGAGGCTTGCTTTTCGGAAGGACATGGTAAACGGTGAATTAACAAGCTGCACCCAAACAGGTGGGTTAAGGTTTATATTCTTATGGCAATACCTAAAATCGAGTTAATGCTTAAATAGCCTTAGCAAAGAAGCGACCTTTCAAACCAGAACTCATATAACTTTATGAATGAAGAAGTCGTCATTCTCACGGAGAGACCCATTGACCACTGAATTGATTCAGCGCTTGGCTTTATTAAACGAAGGCCCGGGATGCTTGACGTTCCATTCGCAACAAAAAGGTTATTCATTAGTTCGGTGCGATCAATACTTTAAAGTGACTCGATCGTCTGGTCTTCTTCCTACAGCTGTTATGTTGATTCAATGAAATGACTGGAAAAGCAATTCTGGTTTTTCACCCTTAAAAGTTTTGGATGGGATCACGTAGTCCCTTTACCATGTCATGAAAACAGATTCCCACCTTGAGCGTTACCTTCACTGGAGAAACGTAGACTTATCCTAGGTGTTTCATGCTTGATTAAGTTAATAAATGGTGCTGTTGACAACGCGATCCTATTAGGCGACATGATCTTTAATCTTCCTAACCGTTCTTTTAGAAATTTCATTTTGATAACCTTTAGTCAGTGTAGAATAATTATGAGCTTTTCAATCTGTTCAGTGTCCTCTACAAAAATCTAAATGATATCTATAATTTTATCTCAATGTCGGATTCTGTAAATACAATTAAAGCAATTTGCCTCGCCTTGCCTATGTCGAATATAAATTAAGTTTTAATTTTGAAAGCTTGGTATGATTAATGTATTAACCTAAATATGTTCCCTATAATCGGTTGCTAAGCCCTTGTATGTTAACATTAATTTAGTGGTCCACTCCTACCTTGGATTTATACTGGCGTCGCGTGTGCCCTTACGCTAGAAATGTAAATGCTTTGCTTTCTTGTGTATTTATGCATAAATTTGATCTTTTCATTGTTTCTTTATTTTTACATTATAAAAGTAAGTCTTAACGTTTAGTTAAAGATTGATTATTAAGAGTCTACTCTATTCGGCTGTTATTTTGTTGTAGTTGAATTTCATGTATAAATAAGATCAGAAAAAATACCATTTAAAGTCAGCATTGACAGCCGCCAAAGACTAAACCTGTTTTTCGATGGTTTGCTCATTTTAAACGAATTCAAAAGTATGTCGACGATGCTCAACGCAGCGGATGCTCAAAAGGGTTGGTTGAACCAGAAAACTTTAAAGCAAAGATAAGCACTTTTTTTATCTATCGAGAAAATAACTTGCCAGCGATAGGTGACATCGAAAGATATTACAAGATAGTTTGTTTATTATTTTGCATGAAAATTTGGGCGTAAGAAAGCGGTTTTGGAGATATGTACCCCATTTATTCATAGTGAAATAAAAAAATTATCAACATGTTACTGGGTGGGCCCATCATTATACTTTTAAATCCGATGGATAATCCCTTGAGCAGAAAGTACCCAATGATACACATGTAAAGCGATCAAGAACGCAACAGTCAGCGAATGGTATTCTAGTTCTCGACTACCTTCAAAAAAGACAAACGACAAATAATGCCTACTCTCTGGGATTTTAGTTCACTTGAACGAGGAAAACACTCTCACACCGCGATGAAAAATTTGCTGTTTGACCAATGCATCTTATCACATGTCGAAGATTACATCAACAAAATTACATGAATTGAATTTTCTGCTTGCGCATTGACCATATTGTCCAGATCTGGATATCCGTTTGCAAATCTTAAAAGACTGCATCAGTGAAAAAGATTAGAAGTAAACGACAAAGTGATCTCGAAAATTGCAATTTATTTAGTGAAGTTTTTGACAACGAAATATTAAAACAGCGTTGGACTGATTGTACTATTTCTGAAATTATTATTATAATTATTATATAAATTTAGCCAGAAAATAAATTCTAAGACTAAAGTCTTAAAGCACTAGCATCTAAAGCTTTCGGCTTTATTTCTATTAATATTATTATTATTATTAGTATTATTATTATTACTATTATTAGAAACTCTACCGCACTTGAGATTTGAACCCACGACCATTGAATTGTTAGTCAAGACTCTTGCCAACTCGGCTACTCAGGCGGATTATATATATTTCTGAAATAAATTGTGTTGATGTATGAAATCGCATTTTGCATAAAAAGGTAGGTTTCCTTACTTATTTCTGAGACTTATTGATCAGTTTATTATGATTTAAGCAAGGGGGCAAAAGTAGCAGCCTGCCGGTACAATTTTTTTAATTTATATTAAAAAGTCCTTTCAAATTTAGAGATTCTGCCAATAATTCGCAAATAAACATCAATCATATGTCAAGCAGTCAACTTGTTCAGTGACTTTTGAAAGCGTAAGAAGGCAACGCAACGGTTTTCAACGCAATTAATGTCAATATAACATTTTCGTATTAAATCCGGAATAAGGAAAACAATAACTTATTCATAATATATAATATACTCTTTTTTAATGATGCGTTAATAAATTTATTCATGACATGATATCTTGGTCATCGGGTTACGTTTGCTCAGTCAACGATTTTTCTCTGTTCTTATATATATCACTAAACAATGGCGGCATGTTCATCTTTTGCTACTGTTTGCAATATCTAAGAATTTGTAACGCAAATTTCATATAGTATAACGATTCTTGGATAACTTAGAATGGTGATCGTAAAAAAAAATTGCAGGTGTAACAAATGCCTTCTCCAGTTTTCGAAATTGAAATCGAGAAGTGAAATTTAGCACAAACAATTTAAGCTGAGCTTAGTGAATTAAATATTAAATTTTTGAACGCGGATTTAATCAGTCTATAAATATCGCCAAAAGAGCAAAAACACCTAAATAAATTCAAAAAAAGCTGAAAATTTCAAAATATTTCCGCTTTAGCTGTTATGGTTTGGTATTGAGAATGGACTTATTTAGTGTTGCGAAAACATTTCAGATGAAAAAAAAAAATGGACCCTTCATCCCCGATAGCTAAATTTAGCTACGAAAGTGCGATATACTTACATTAGATGATGGGGAGCTACGATTTCGCTCGATAGCGAATATGGAAATTATATTTGCTTTTTTTTATGGTCAACTTCGTCCACGCAAAAAAAAAAAAAAGGAAAAGTGATTTCAACATAAATAAAATAAATGAAATTAAGGATAAGGATAGAAGGAACGTAAAAAAAAGTTTTTTCTTTTTACATGCATCATAATAAAAGATAGCCAGAGCTAGTGATATAAGTAAAAATGTGCACATGGGAGCTGGGGAGCAATGTAATACAAAGTACTCTCGCATGCGTCATATAAAAGCACGTATCATATGGATAATCTTTTATGTCAAACGAATACAAAAAGAATGAAAGACCAAAAGTGAAAATAACTAGAAATGTAAAAGGCATTGATGTGTCAATATAGTAATTTGATATGTTTAGCAGCGATAATGGACATTTAATGTTTATAACGCATGGTCAGTTACGTAAACAAATGTATACATATATACATATATATATATATATATACATATACTTATATATATATATATATATATGTATGTATGTATGTATGTGTGTATATATATAGTTGCTTTTATGACAAGAAAAAAAGTCATATATATATACGCATTGGTAAAATTGTGTTCATGCTGAAAGCATAATTGAATGAATGTGTGTATCGTATATGGGTGTACGTATATGTTTTCATATATTTTATTATTTAATCAGTAAATGGAAGAAAAAACTGGTAAGGCAGTTATAATATATTTACCTTGAGACGAATCTTGGATACCTCATTACCATGAATAAATATATGAAAATATAATTTTTGCTTTTGGTGTTTACGGTCAGCGCTGTGGTTCGATTAACATAATTTTTATATATAAAATAAGTACTGGCGAGAATAATTTCAAATCTTCTTTTAATGTGTTAATTCAACTTTTATACTCCACATCACTTGTGTTGTAGGGTATACTAAGTTTGTGTGGATGTTTGTAGTACACAAGAGGACTTATGATAGATACCCCTTTTGTTATACCCAACCGTCAAGAATCATTTTCATAATCAATTTAAGCTGATCTGCCCGTTTTTCTGCCTGACTATCAGTCTGCCTGATACCTATTCTTGTGTTCAACTTGCAGGTCGCAATTTTTGAGACATGTTGACGAAATTTAGCGCATTGACACGTTTCGCCCAGCGGCGATTCGCATTAAAAATGAATTGAATTTTGTAAATCCATATTTGAAAAAGTCGCAAAGACTTTGTAAATAAAAAAATTGTATTTTCATAATTTTTCAATAAAAATCTTTGCATACTAAACTGATGCCAGAAATGTCGTCTGTATGGATAAAATTTTTGGCCCACCTCCTATATAACCGTTTCTAAAATAAGTGAGCCTTAAATGGAGATATATATTAAATCTTTTGAAATCCAAATGAAAATGGGTCCATAACTGTAATGTGATGTAAAAGTAAACTATATCAAATTCGGGCCATGTTGGCCTATTTTTTGCATTGCAAAAATAGGAAAAATAAGTATATTTATGACAAAAACTTTATATTTTGATATTTTACGATGAAAATTGGATCATAAGAGTAATTTGACAAAGAAATTAACTGTACAAAATTTGAAAGACATAGCTTTATTCTCCGGCATATTATGTTAAGGACTACTAGGGAAAAGTAAGATTTTACATATTTACACAGCCACAATCGGTATTGTCACCAATGGGGCGACGGTAAATCCCCAATGTAGAATATAAAGTTAATAATGTAATTAAGGTTATTATTAATCTTCACAAAGGTGTTTACTTGATCTAAACCCTTTAGAAATGAAAAAGTTAGTAGTGTTCAGTTCTTATGTCGACATATTTCCACCGCAATTGTTTCATAGAGATAAAAGAGATCTGTTTACGAAACGAATCCTTTAAAAGGGCTTCTCCTACACGGCATGGCGCTCCACAGCAACTTTTTGATTTTCAACTGCATTGCCCGTGTTAAGAAAAGTGTTTCTTACCGTTCAATACGTTCCCACTCAATTCCTTTTCACCCTCTTCTCTGTTTACAGTCCTTTTTGGCCACCATCGAGCCTACATGTGTAAGCAATATATGTTGAATGACTGATTAAATTTAAAAAAAAAAAATCGGTTGATTAGCAAAAGACGGTAGACACTTTTGAAGTGAGTCTGTGGTCTTAAGAATATGTTACATGTGTAATTATGAATTTTATGTACCTTCGGGTTGCGCGGCAATTGACATAATAATCAATACATATATGAACATGTTGCTTATACATAATTGCAATAAATATATAAAAAAAAAACTTTTGAATAACACTGAAAAGAAAGCAATAAAATTAATTGAACGATACCAAGTGCATGCAACATAATTTTAAATTACTTGGCAACGTAATAAAGCAAGTAATGCTTGTTAACGAAAGTGCATAAGTAAGTGCCACTCTCCTGTTTCAACTTAAATTTTTATGGCCGCCATCAAAGAATGCAGGTTTCCTAAATCTATTTTATGCACTATTAAGATCCCGAGAACAATGATAATGTGGCACGTCGTAAGGTGATCGAGTGTATTTCGTTTCAAGTCTACACTATCTGTTTTTTTATTAACGTTCTTTTTTTGTTACTTGAATTGCAGTTAATAAGAAACACTTTTTCTCAACATCGCAAATATTTACGAAAATGAAATGTGTTTTTTGGAAAACGCATGCTTTCTTCTATTTTATCAATAACGCATGCCTAAAAAGAAAGGCGTATCGTCATTCTCCAAAAAAACTCCTTATAACATCACATATACTTTCTTGGTAGATGATCACAGTTTTGGTTCAAAGAGGTGAACGTCCGATACGAACGTCAAATATTCACAACGAAGAACAACTTACACTTTATTGGAGATATATTCGCGGTCTTTTTAGAAAGGTAGGCAAAGTATTTGATATTCCCACGGCCATTTCAAAAACGCCTCTTATCGACTAACTAAGTATCTAATAAAATATTATGCAATTATAAAGTATTGGTTTGAGAGTTGGTTGAGTTGGCTATTAAAGATTCGCTCAAAGAACAATATAATTATTTCAGTTATTACAACTGTATTTGAATCTATTTGTACATGTAATGAAAACACGAATTTTCTCTATGAATTCTAGGCTAATTCAACTTCAGGGTGCTTTTTCATTACTTAAATTTAAATCTCTGAATACCTTCATCTTCATCATTTATTTGTGAAGCCCTACTTTTTCCCCCAATATTAAGCATTTGGAATTATATGCGGTTCAATCTTTCCATTTCAAATAGTTGTCAAAAAGGTTAACCAAATTATCCAAACTTCGTTTTTTGCTTCGTTTACAACTACATCTACATCTATTTCTAGTTCACCTTCTACTAACTTATCGCTAATTTTACTCTTACCACGCTTATTATGAAAGGCCTCAGAAGCGCTGAGTAGTAATCGTCATCATCATCAACTATCATCAATGATCCTTAAGGTCTCCCACTCCCTTCCTCTGTGTCGCTTTGTTACAGGAAGTGTTATGGCTTTACTAACTAAGCACTCCCTATAATCACAGTCAAAGTAAACTTTTGTTGCCTGCGTCATATAAATCATGATAAACTGTGCCTAGAGAGGCAAGCATAGACGTGCTGAAACGCTCACTTTCACGTGGTGATCCCTGGTAACGGTCTTTGACCGGTGTAGAAGAGTTTAAGATTTCATTTCTTGGCAAAAGGTTTTCTTTAGGGGTGCACTGGAAGAAGTTTTGCTTTCTTTATAAAAGAGCATTTCTTTTCTCATAGACTATTGCTATGGAGGAAATACAAACAAGCTGAGGGAGTACTAGTTGGGTTGTAAAGTCCGTGAATATAGTAGTAGTCGAGTGCATGGAGCAGGCCATGTCGGCTGCATCCGCAGACCCATATATATTTTGAGAAAGGATAGTTTCGATTTGGCTAACCAGGGTTGTACGGTAGATCCAAAAGCAAGTGTGACTACGGTCGCATAAAATAATGCTAAATGCTTTATAGTCTAACATGGGAATATTGTGGTGAGGTAAGAAGTCATGACTGCTGCGTACGATTGCTCGGGGACTATCGTGATTGCAGTGGTTTTTATCATTCCTTGAGCGAATAATTAGAGGTAATAATACGTTTCAACACTCCCCAAACTGGGTTTAATTGACCATATGTATTAAATAAATCTCTAGTTGAACTGTAGTTGAGGCCCCTAGCTCATAGGAATTGTCTAAATCTCTGAAGGGCGCGGGTTCACGCATAAACAATCCGAATGTCCGCGGGCATTGTGAGGTTAAGTTTCTATACAGATACTCATTTTAAAGGCAAGAGAAATATTTGTTTTCGTCATAAAATGTTAAGAAATTGTAAATTGTAACTAACTAGGTATCACGTTAGATTTATTTTTCATGAAAGTCCTTACGCGGAACCAAGCCCAAAAATGAGACCTATGCATCGCAAACTTGCCAATTCTGGGTCAATCCATTCTATATACATTAATATTTAGTATAAAATGCTAAGAATTAAATCTTGGTGCCGTATAAAAATATGGTTTTCCTGGGCGCTTTTATATGAGGAAAGATCGAAGCACTGCATCTATATCGTTTAAACTTACCACCGTATGTCAAGTAACTATCTAAATCAGCTTCCATCATAAAAGTATATTGAAAATTCAATCTTGTTGCAATGTAAAAGTTTATTTTTTGTAACTATGCTTCTGTAAGAAAAAAGTTAAACAAATGGTTCAATGCTATCTAAATTGTTTATATATTTCACTTATTTTTCCTAAGAATTATTACAAATGAAATATCCTTTTTTAAAAGATTGTGGGTTCAGCAAAAAAATATCAGATGAATAGATGGACAGATATGCTTAAATAGATTTAAGAAATACTTTTGAATCGATTTATATACTAAAAGATGATTTTATCTCCATTTCTTGTAGGTGTCGCATACATTGGCGCCTTTATTAAGAGTGGCGTAGGGTATAAAAACTTTTGCATGTCGGGCATATTCAGATCGTGTTAAAGGCCCGCGGATATCAGAAATGTATATACAAACGTGAGGTATCGTTTGTAGAGCATTTCTTATAGTATCTAAATAAAGATTGTCTGATGAGCATAACAGCAACTTATATCATAATCGTAAATATATAAATGTGTGTAAAAATTTGATGAACAATTTTACTCGGGTTTTATGTGCTAAATATGTGTTGAATAAAAATCCTTGAATATAAATTTACTTTAAAGTCTCATCAATATTATTTTTATAAACATATATTTTGTATAATATATTTGTATGTTGATATGCGTACTTGGTAGTATGTGTTTGCAATCGTTTCAAAGTTAATAATTCATAACGCTTGGCGCCACATTTATTGAGAGATGGAAAGTTATGTCATCTTATCTGGTTATTCGCTTTATATCTTTCACTCTATTTCTCTCTCTTTCTCTCTCTCTACCTATCTTTTTACTTTTGTCGTCATCTTCGTCTTCTTCTTCATATACATGTATATTTTTTTGTTCTTTTACTATTCATGCAGAGTTAGTAAACTGAGTTTGGCTGCAAATTTACTATTGTTTGCAACAATAACATTTGATTTGTGAAGTTTTTATATATTGTATACGTATATATATATCTATGTTTTATTTTTAAGTGCATACCTGAACATATTGTATGCATCTATTATATTAAACGTGGAAAGGCGATGAATGGCTGATCACATTCAAGTGGAACACACACGAGATATTATTAAAGGTAAAAAGTGCCGCAGTCTATACAATGCTTGAATCAATCTCTCAAGTTTCTCAATTTTAAACGGATTGGGAGCGTACCAAATTTTCCATTCGCACTTTGCACGCTTATTAATATTAAAATCATTTTGAATACTTTTGAAGTTTTCATGTATAGGATATTTAGAATTTATGGGCAAATTTTAAGTGTTCTAGTATGTAGTTGGCATAGATCAATTTTCTATGACAATGAAAGACAAAATTAATGCAACACTTTGATTTGTGCATTGACCAAAACCATATGCTATTTTTTCTAAAAAGTAAGATCAAATTAAAGTTTTTCTTTTTCAATTTTAATAATTATTCAAACTAATCTTCAAATAATAGTCATTGCTAACAGTTTGGTCAGGCGGAAGGAACACATAGTACACAACACCACGATAATCGACAAAAACTGTTGACGTTCCCTTGATTTTTGAGCGACATCGGCGCGATTTTTATCGGTCTTTGCTCACGTTTTGCATGATATGATGTTTCAGGGTTGTACGCATATATCCAACTCTTGTGTCCTGTAATAATCGCTGAAATACTAATGATGTTTATAATGTAAAATTTGACACAGATGTCTGCCAAAATGCTACCAATTTAGAAATAAATACTTTTGGCATTCGATATACCCAAGCAATTTGACTTGAATATTGATCTTACCTTTTTGGTGACAGTATTACGTATACTTGACGAGACCGCATTTAACATATTAGCAAGTTACCAAACCTCGAAATCAGGCGTTGTTAATTTTTTTCATTTTTATGTCAAACAGCTACAGGATCGTCCATAGAATATGCGTTCAAATTTGTAGACATTTATCTATCATAGTTTATGAGTAATGACTAAAAACCAATTTTTTATTCCTTCTGAAAAACAGAGGTGTTCTCACTTTACGCGGTACAGGGGGCGTGTCCTTCAAACGACTGGATCCATGTTCAATACTAGCCTGCGTGTAAGAACTCTCTATGTTTCTGCAAAATTTTAAGTCGATAGATTAATTTTTGCGACCAGAAGAATGTTTATCACACACATTGCACAGACGGAGAGACTGATAGACGGACATGCTTAATGACTCAGAATTTGATGCTGATCTAGAATGTATGTACTTAGTGGGATCTCTGAAGCTTACTTGTGGATATTTCCAAGCTCACATCCTTTCGTGATGGGTATAAAAATGTAAATATAAATATATAAAAGATTATATCGTGTTTACACAAACATATAAGAAATTTATTGTTATTAATTAGCATTTAGTGAGCGTATACAGTGGCGTTGCATTTATATGTAATTTAATTCCCTATAAATATAAAATTTTAACTCAATTATATATAATTATAAATAATTATTGCAAAGGAAATGCTTAATATGTCTTAGCAGACGATTAAATTCAGTCGAAAAACATATATTGATGTAAAGATCAGTTATGGCAATGTTCCGTTAACTTCCAAAAGCTAAACTTTAAAAAATATAAAAAATTATCTTTTCCAAGGAATATATTTTTAATGGAATACTTCATAGACTCGCATTAACTGGAGAATATAAAAATGGTGCAAGATTTAGAGTTGCTTTTCGACAGTAAGCTTGATTTTAACCTACGTTTTGCAGGACCCACATTAGGATTTATTAAACGCGGCAAAAGAGAATTCGCTGACGCATAGATTACCATCAGACTGTAGATGATTAATTAACTGAATCGGCTCAAAAACAATTCTTGCTTTTTGCTTTAGGGAATTTCCGTGCAACCTACCACCATGTGAAGATAGACTATTACTCATTGCGTTACCTTCACTGAAGAAACCCCGGTTTTTCTTTTATCTTTGGGATATCATTCTTGCAAAAGTTGGTAAGTGGGGTTATCGGTTCGCAGGCCTCGTTGAGTGAAATGAACTTCAATGTACTAGTTCATCCTTCGAGAAGCTATCAATTAATAAAAAAATGTAGAGAAGAAGAATATGAAACTTCTTATGCAGATAGGTATGCGAAGTTGTAGTTCCATTAGGTTAACCCTTGAACTGAAAATGTCAATAAATTAATAAATAAATATTCATATATACGTATCTATATATATATAAACAGTTTGTGGGGCCTTCATTTTGTTTGCAAGTCTAATCGCGTCTCGTATCCTTTCACACACTTGTATATATTATATTATTGATTAGCGCAGGATTCTGGGTCAATTTATTCGTGTCTGTCATTTGGCTATTCGTGTCTTTGTCACACAATTGCAATTGTTAATGTTAAAGGTATTAGAGATGGAAAACTGACAGTTTGCATATAGACTTCCCGTATAAATACATAACTCTGCTATAGAAAAAGGCGCGATTAGTCCCCAAGACTTACCTTGAAAAAATAGAGACTAATGAACGACAGCAGAAATCAATCCAGAAGAATTTAACAGAGCTCCGTCAAGTATGGCGTAGAAGTAATCATAATCGGCCAACTGATAAGTCTGCTATTGGTACTATAGACATTTTGTATATTGAAGCAAGTTTCATAGTAAGACGCCTATTTGTTTTCCTTGTTTATGCCTCTAAGTAAGCTCGACTCTAGGTCGCTCTAGTTCATCTTTAATACGGAATGCATGTAAGATGTATTTTAATCCTCTATTGTAATTATTGCGAGAATGAGAATTCAAAGAAGAAGATGCAATTACTCAGAAAGGCGTTCACAAGTAAATTAATTCAATACGTTTTCTTTGATACGATGATACTGAAGATACTCACTCACTTCTACACTTATTGTTCAACAAATGTGTATACAATATGTAGTAGATTCTAATTATTTATTTATTTATTTATGCGTTTACACATGAAAGTCTGCCACAATAAAATAACGACTGAATTAAGTTATATTAAAATCTCAAATTTCATACTAAACATTAAAGTTTACTTTTTACAAAATATTAAAATGTGCCAGAAAAAAAAAAAATAAACAAAATTTACGTTTAAATAAGCAAATAAAAAAAGGCGTGCATAGATGTATACTCGCAGCCGGTACATGTCCAAGCCGATACTAAACTTGCAAAAGTTTAGAAACCGATGGCAGAAAATGTATTAAGCTTAGTTAGCCCATCAAATGCAAGCTTGCTATTAAACGTGAACTTATTGGCACGGCAAGGCATCGTCAAGACTCGCATATTACACAGAGTCGATTTGAGAATACTTGAAAAGTCTGATATGGAGATTGATTGCCGTGTTTTGGTTGTGTTTGCTTATCAGCCTTTCAGTTATTTTCTCTTAAGTTTTGTATTCCGATGCAAAATTTCTTATGGTAAATTTTCGCTTAAAACAAGCTTGGTAATATATGAGAATGAGTAAAAAAAAAGACGCATTGTTGGAAAACCGATCGACTTAGAGATACACTATTAGTATATATATTATCCATCAAATGTCTTAGCAATATTTTACGTTGCAATCTAATCAAGTTAACCAATAAATAATAAAGTGATAAAAGAGATAATAGAGCTTTCATACAATTATTTTTGGATATTTTCCACAAAATTGCATACAAACATTGTAATTATTTCTTGTTCATTTTCTCTATATTTTTTCTCGTATATTAAGTTGGTGGGAAAGTTCTGTCTATATATAAAAAAAAAAAAAAAAAAAAATTGAGTTTGAAAATGTTTAATATGCTCCTCAGCAGCCAAGTGATGGATGCCACGTTCTTTTGCAATAGCATAGTCAACGATGCGTTGCTTGCTTGCTGGAACTCATAATAAAATCGAATGTCTTATATGCACTTTATCCAGCGAACTTTATTCGCTCTGCGCTTCGCAAATAACAGGCGAAGGATGTTAGAAGTATCCGCGGGAAGTACGCTACGTAATAAAATCCAACAGGACGCATTATACCGGTTTGCCTTGATCGGACAACTAAAAGTACCTCCAGATATGACAGAGAACATTTCCCGCCAACCTATTGTTTGCCATAAATTTAAAAAAATTTTCTTTTTACACCATATAGTGTACTCTGTTATGACAATAAAAATGCTTAGTAACGTGCTCAAGGGCACAGCACAAACATGTGATATTTCTTGAAGTCGCCAAATTTGTGATTAAACGTAAGAATGTCAAAAACCTACAAACGTTCACAAGCAAGGTCGACATTTGCTTTAGAGAACAGTATGTTTCCATATGATATCATTTAAATTTGTACAAATTACCCGAAATAGTTTAGAAAACTCGAAGTTATGTCGACATTAGCTGAGTTTTCTGAAAACCAAATTTCTAGAAGAACGGTTAGGAACATTGAAATTTGTCTCTTCGAATACAGGCGGCGAGGTAATAACAAAGAAATCATTTACTAATTTAAATAAGAAGGAAATATCTAACATAAACGTACACTAAAAGTAGCTATGTTCTACCTTCATAAGATGGTAAAGAGGTATGCAAGCCCCAATCGGAATTTACAGGTGCAAAGGGCAAGAATTGTTTCTGAATTGAGTTTATTGAGCCAACATGGGGACACAACACGATCGAGGCATAGTCAAGTATTGCTCTTACCAAAGTTATATATAGACCTTTTTGTAATGTGTGGATCATCGATTTGTTTGGACCATCGCTTAATTTAGCCTATTCCCACATCTAGGTTTATTTTAGGAGAGGTATATATGCAGATTAAAAAGTACTTGAAAAGAAGTAGTAATCCTAGAAAACATCTAAACTCCTGAGAGAAGCCACGTTTTTTAATATGCATTCCTCCTTGGCAGTGAAAACTCTCTGCTATTTTTTTGTTAGCTTTAATATCATAGACTTAAATAAGCACCTTGTAGACAAATAAAAAAAAATAAAAGTGGGGTTTTGTCGCACTCTATATAGAAATCGTGGGCGACAAACTGGCCTGGTACGTTTAAAACTTCAAGTAATTCAATTTGCTCGCACATAGCAAATGGTCGGTATCAGTATCAGTATAGTTAGGCTTTGTGTTGCCACTGCCCTTCCTCTCCACTCAACACATAATAGAAAAATTAGAATTGGCCCGTCGATGAAAAAAGTTGCATACCCATACTGTATAGAATTCGCAGTAAAAATGCTATTCTAAAACTGTAAATGATGTCAAATTTTCCCTTTACGAATAAAAACAGTCATGGCAAATAAATATATGTTCGTTCTTATTTTTCCGAAAATGAAGCCAAGTTTATAAATGCCAACAAATACCATTAATAGAAATTCGATTGAAGGAGACCGAAGTACGATTCCAATTTAGAGAGAACAGTTTAACATCATCAGGATACGTTAAGAAATCTCTTGACTTGATTACTTAAAGAAGATCATTGATTTACAGGAAAAATGGAAGTAATTCCAAATGGCTGCCTTCACAATGGTTTTATTGTAGAGATAAGAGCTTGTCATTATCTAACCGGTTTGGAAAACATTTCATGCGTAAACTAATTCCAATTTATTTGCTCTGATTTGATTTGTGTTTTATGAAATACTCGTTAAATATATTCACTTTACTTAATTTCTAATTTATTTATTCACTTAAATAATATAAACATGATACAAAAACAATTCACAGAGTATTCAATGTGTATTATTTTCAATATTAACTCATTTAGAAAATTACCTGTAGAGAATTTAAAATCATTAAAACTTCCCTTGCCAAGCAATTGCAGGAAAAACGTACTACTTGCCCTGTAACTTAATTGACCTTAAAATTTCAAACGGAATAAAAGTTTTCTGTCTCTCTATTCATACAGCCTCGTGTACTTGGTTCGGTTTAAGAAATCAAGAAGACGTCGCTTTCGGACCTCCCTCCGCTCACATACGCTCAACGGCTGAACTGGCATTCGTTTACTACCGCCCGTTATCTTATGCAGAACTTTCGCGGGATGCCGTATCTTCCTACTCTAAAAAAGTTTTCCATGTTTCTTAGGCTGTCGTTTTCGTAATGATTTTGCAAGTTTTAATTACAGCGAATCTGCTTGCACGCAAAAGTTGTGTTGTCAGCTATCTGAAATGTTTCTTCGCAAACGTCAGAGTTTTTTTCACTATGTAAAGCTTTGTGTACGATTGATTACCGCTAACACATTCCTTTAGCATCACCTGTCAAACGGCTGCGTGAGTTAAGAAGGTAAATCCTACACTGACTTACTGTCAAACGATAGATGATGACTTGGCAATCGAACGTGCAATAGCTGCTAATGTGCTTGTTGCATGGGGGCGAAAATGAATATCGAAAGAAACGCCCCATGTTTTAAACTGTTGCTGAATTAGAATTGCAACTACCAAGCTGGATTTTGTCCCGTGCAAATCTCAGTGCAGCCTGGCTTTATCAATCGGTAAGCAATTACCGATTTGGTACATATCCACTAGGCTACGACTATTCCCTGCCTATTTCTTTTCTTTTCCCACTTGTCTTTAACCCGAGTGACTAGTCGGATTAAAAAAAAATATATATATACATCGCCAATGATAAATGTTGCTTTCCAACTAAGTTAGCTGCCAGTAGATTGGTCCGTTTTGAAAAATTCCGCTTTGCTTTAGAATCCGCCTCGCACGGTACGTCCCAGATTATTGATTCTTACATCGAGCCTTGAATTCGAATTACTATATATCCTCAAATTTTATATGCGGATGATACAAACGGAATGTGAAATTTTTCCATAGTTTAAATAAACAATAAAGCTGAAGACGTATTGTTTTAACAGCAATCTCGGGACTTTTAAGTAAACTAACTTTTGAGAATATTTTATCATTATGTTCCTGTTCATTTAATATCCTATCCATGCATTGTTGCTCTATACTTGGAACGTTGATTAGGAAAACGCTATACAAGTGATTTAAACACAGCTACCTTACCCGGATAAAAGCTGACCACGAAAAAGTGCGGAAAGGAATTTTTCAATTTTTCTTTTAACGCGTAAGGCACGATTGCTTTTATTCGTCTTCTGTGTATCCACCATTTAAAAAAAATGGTTTTATTCATATGAACTAATAATCGATCTCTTACCACATACCTTAACAAAGAAGAAAGAATTCTATGTTCTATGAAATATATATGAAAAGCGCTTTTCATTTTCTTATTCTTTTTACTTAGAATGAATCTTGAACCGAATACATTCGCTTCTTGGTTTTCATGTGTAGGAAGAATTAAGTATTGAAGTAAAAAAATCGGAAGTTTCCCTTCTTTGTTTTCCATTAAAACCTACCAATAGCTAAGTTATTACGAACCTGTTTTTAAAGGTAGATTGCACTAATATCCGAATAAACTGTATATAGATAAATACTGAATGGCCTTTTTGCAGACATTTGTATACATATTTGCATAGATATACATAGCGGATAATAAATTTAGTATAACTTCATGTTCTATGTCGGTATACTGGTAAAAAAGAGAGGAAAATAAAGAAAATACATAAACGACGACATTTCTGAAATTTGTATGCAAAACAGGTATGACTGCTAGTTACAAAATGTTATTATTGCAATTTTTTCTCGTTTTCACTGATATCACTCACATTCGAACCGTTGCACAGAACATGCAACGATTTGCTTAACGTCATGATATATAGGTATTTTGTACCATGACAATGATGACAATGTTACTATTGACAATGATTCTTATACTTCTTGTTGTGATTTTGTGATGACAATATTGATTGGTGGTTGGGATGTGAAAGTTGGTATTAATAACGATTAATGCACACACATTTCTATGTATATGTTTATATAGTACATGTATGAATACACTTATACATGTATACATGCCGATGAGTAAACGTGAACATCTAGCTTTAGCAAGTGTCAGAATCATGTGTAGACAAAACCCCTCATGAATATTTAATAAAATGTTTAAAACCAAAAAGACTGACAGGAAAAGTATTTCAAGTTTAATAAAATCATTGCTTTAAAATTGATTTAAAGGTTAATTTCTGCATATCGCCTAAAAATAAGTTTTAACTCCACCAAAATGCGAGTATATGTTTCCATTTTCGTGCTATTAAGAAGTCTACAGTAAAGTTCAACAAATTTGTTGTATTTACAACCAAAGGATATTGAACGGCTGTTATACAGGTCTTGCACAGGTCTTGAGTTATCCCAACTGCTTGGTAGATAGTCACTGTACGAGGTTTGTTGAAGATCCACATCAGTCTTTTGAGAAACACTCATACGATTCAGGTTAATTTCTTAAGAAAACGGAGGTTTTTTTTTTAATCATAGGATATTTTGACGTATCAGAAAGAATAGTCTTTATCAGATAGAAACAAAGCACAGATCTAAGGGGTCGACTTTTTCCAAATCCACGCAATCAGTACAAGTTCAACATGCCGTGGTGCGGGCTTGCTAGTTACCAATAGTTTTGGGGAAAGATATGAGCGAGGAATATGATTTGACGAGGGGGCTTTTGCCATTTTGCTCAAAGTTTTGATGCGGCCGTAGAGCCTCGTAATGTGCGATTCCACTCTAATCCCAAAATACACATAAAGCCATTCGTGGTATTTCACTTTTCTACGACCATGATTTTTTTCTTACGACGTTCTCGTATTTTGTTCATTTTTCGTTGCTATTCAATTCATACGGTACCCAAACATGGAAAGTTTCGTGTATCAAGCTTTACGCTAGTTTGTTAAAACTATAGCTTAATCAGTGTTTCATTCGTTAGTAATATCACAATTGCTTGTGTATCCGGCTTTTCAGATTCTTTGTAAGATATCGTCGTTTGTTTTAGTGATTTTAATATCGAAATTTCCATCGACATATCACATTTGATAAGGGATGTCGACCATAAGCGTCATCAATTTTTTCTCGGTCTTAAGCGGCGTTATTGTTTCTTTTTGTAAATTTTGTAAAATATAGCGAATTTTCTTAGAAATTTGACTCATTGCTACATTAATATAATTCGTAATATGATTAATAGAATGTCCCAGTGATCGCAGATTCTATAAGGAATGTACTACGGTAATCACAGCATTGCAAAATCAAGTGTTTTTTTAAATTATGGAATTGAATACTTTTCGCGGGTACAAGGAAGATTTTTCAAGCATTATGTACCATTTGCGTCAAACTATTCACCAGAATTATGGGCGAACAACTCTTGGTATTTGCATTACAATAACGCACCTTCTCGAGTTGTTTTGCTTTTTCAAGATGTTTTTCGGCAAAAATTCAACTCATATCATTACACAACAGCCATATCTATTTGATTTAGCTCCTTATGATATTTGTGATTGTGTTTTCAAAATTCAAAAAACAGTTCCAAATGAAGTAGGAAAGAAAAGTAGTTGGGGGTATTTTGAGACAAATGTTAAAACGATGAAAAAAGTGTTTCCTTTACGAGAAAGATTGTTTTAACATCTATAAAATAGTTTCGGTAGATTAAAAAACTGTTTGCTTCCTTTTATATTTGTTTTGTCGGAACGTTTACAACGCCCAGAAGGGCGCCTCAGAGGCTACATAACGTGTATATATATTGTTGATCAGCATCAAATTCTAAATCGATTTAAGCATGCCCGTTTGTCCGTCTCTGTAATGTCTCTCGTAAACATACTTCTGGCCGCAAAACTGCAATTATTGACTTCAAATTTGGCAGAAATATGTTAAGTGCTTGTACGCAGGTTATTATTATCGGCCGAGTCATCAAGAGCACCTTTAGTTTTCGTGTTTTTTGCTCGTTGCTCATAGACTACAACAGATACACGAAGATTTTTCCACATCCACTGCCATAGAGTACGGAAATTTACTTTTTCTCTTTTTCTTTTTAATGTAAGGTAACGATGATGGGTAGGAAAGATCGGATCCCAGCCCAATATAATTTTCTTACCACTTTAATTTAAGAAATATTGCTTACTTTCTGCCGTACAGTCCATTTGTCAGTACGTTTATTTAGCTGGCTACTGTCTGTTCATACATGAACAATCAGCCACAAATACATAAATCGATTCAGAAAACGGTTTTGAATCGATAGGTACAATAAATAAAAAAGTGGCTCTATCTATCCTCGACCACAAATAGTTTAAGCATATGCTCTCACCATGCATTTCCTCAGCTCGTTGGAAATACTAAACTGAAATTGTTCAACATTATTCATCTTCGTTATACCAAAAAGTTGAAATTGTGAAAATTTCCTGCCCTTTTCTTTGTACACGAAAGATATAAACAATGAATACTTGTAAATAAGAAGCGTACGTAAATATATTGTAAAAGTTATATTAGCATAAGTAGACTCATATAATATATTGTTTATAGAAATTGGAAAATTTTTTAAATCTTCTTTTAAAACACATGGTCTCATTCTGTAATATTTAGGATTGTTTTTGTGTAAGACGTTGAGACTCATATTGGATTAAATCAAAAATCTCAATTTTGAAATAATCAAAAGTAAATAAATAAAAAAAGTGATTTTAATACATGGAATTCTTGTTGCCTGCTTTATTACACACTATAATGTGATGCGGTAGCACTCTCTCTTATCTAATTATTGCAATTTCTTTTTTTTGCAAAATTTTACCAAAATTGTAATTTTGGGATGGGATCTCCTGTGATCAGGTTTTCTACACTCTATATCACTTTTATCACATTTTTAGGGACATATATGCAACACTCGCCTTTTTTATACCAACCAAATTAGAATCATTTTCTTTATTTCGTTAAGCACGTCTGTTTGTTTTGCATTTAAGTGCGGATGTCTGTCCAGATACTTTTGTGTTTAGCCAACAAATTGCAATATTCCAAATATTTTGATTAGATTTTATATACTCACGCCCTTGGAAATTAATTGTACAGTGCAATTGTACACTCACTTCTTCACGATAAGCCTGCATAGCCAAGCAGGTAAAACAGCGACCGCGACAGCGTGAGTTCAAATGTCAAATGGGATTTTTCCTAGATTGTAGGTATAGTAAGTGCTTAATATCGGTAAAGGTATAAAAGTTATCGATTGGGCATACACCCACTAGGCTGCGGTCATCATCTTCCTATTATACGCCCTGAGCAGATGGTCTTTATTAAAAAAAAAAAAAAAAAATTTTGGAACATCCACCGAATGTGGAAAGTTTGGATGCTATTGGAAGTATTTTTTGACTCCTTTCCCATTTTCCCAAAAAATAAACTCGTATATGACAAGAAAGTTTAAGTTTTAGTGCTTTATAATGAAAATTAATCCGCAAGGTATTTAACATGTATAATGCATACATTTTTTGTGGCGAGCTTAAGAGAAATACGTCTATTTTCTACAGTAGGCTCGCTATATAAAGATATTTATGAAAATGGAACCGTTCTATCCCAATGACATATAATTTTTAATATTTTACATTGAAAACTAGTGTCAGAGCAGAAAATTGATACATAAATGTACCTCGCGGTAAGCTTGAACTGCATAGGTTTATTTTTTGCGTTCGTTCCTACATAACGATTGTTATGCAAAGTAAACCTTTTCATGGTAAAACGTAATAATTCTTTTACGCTTTATGCCGAAGAGAGATAAGGGATTGTATTAGGCGTAACGCTCAAGGTACTTTTCAATTTCCTTAGTCTATTCGTTTATATGATTAAAAATATTTTCATTTCATTGAAATTACTTAGTTTGGATTAAACCACTTTACCTTCATTCATTCAAGTCGACATTTTCAAAAGGCTCAGTATGTAATATGAATTTTTTTTCTTCGAAATATCAACACAAACAGGGTTTCTGACATATTCAACAAAATGCATGAATATTCTTATCTCATGAGAAAGCACGGGAGGAGAATGGTTCTTCATATAAATAAGTACTTGTGTGCGTTTGTTTGTTTTTTTTTCTAAAGCAAATTTCCTGTTCCTGTCGATGTTCTTAAAAGAAAAACACTTATCTAAATGAAGTCTAACTATGTTTTATTTATATGTTAAAGATATCGCTTATACTCATAACCAGTAAATGTTGTGTGATAACCATTTTCAAATTTTGCTCGTAATATTTGGATTTTTGATTAGAGCTTAATTTTTTAAGGAACTTTTCAATTGTTTCCGTGTCTTCATTGGTTTATTTTTTCATTTGCCTACAGAAACAGTACTAAAAAAATGGAAAGATTTTTAAATTAAATAACGGATAGATATGATTCCACTCAAACATGAACAATGCTGTTTCGTTTGTTTTTATAGTGAAGCGCACTTCAATACTAGCAATGTTTCCTATACTTGTTAAGTGTTGTGTTCCAAAAAAACTACTTTATTATCTTATTTTACATACTGAGGGCGTTTTCTTTTCACACTTGACTAACTTGCTTTACTAACTCAGTTATTATTGGTAATGCTTTGCAACTCATAGCGTACAATAAATAGTTTATTCCTTGGAGAATCGCATCTAAACTTGATTTTCCGAATATTCGATATTAATCGAACAATGGATGTTAATTGTTCGTCATTTCGGATTATCGTAGCTGACATCAGAAAACTTAAAATTTCATAAATTTAAGAGAGAAAATTGAATTAAACAAGTAAAATAGAATCCGAAAAAGTTACGTTATGTACACTTCGGCGAGTTTGTGTAATCACAGTATTTTCGCAGAGGACAGATATAATCAAAAAATTAAATTTTTGCTGTTCGCTATGTGTTTGAAATGAAACCCCGTTTTAAAAAATTTCAGAGATATAAAGCTAATCCACATTCTACTCAAAATTCTTCCCCGAATAAATAATGCTAGGGTAGCCTCAGCGGGTCACCCAGGTGTGCTTAATTTTAATATGTTCCCTTTTTTGCTTTCCTTTTAAATAAAACCACTCGGTAACCCTATTTCTCATACATTAAACAATTACAGCAAGTATACAGATTCCATATTTTAGATCCTAATTATAACAAAGCAATGCTAGCTTAAAATGGCATATAATCGATGGTCGTCGGACAGTATGGACGGTCTTTATTATGATTTAATCCCGATTCGGCACCTGTCACGTCGGATTTTATCGGATGAACACGAATTTTATTTTATTTTCACGTCTTACCTCTACGGCTTTCCCAATCGGTTAGTTGATCACATTCGAAGTACGCCAACTAAGTCATTTCGAATGTGATATTCCCATTGCATTTCATTCTTACTTACATAGTTCTTAATTATTACAGCTCTAGTTATAATGCTCACAAGAGAATAACAAACTGCCTGTTATAAAAGAAAATGAGTGGAAAGTAAAATATACTTATCGTACTTTAAATACATAAGGATAACTTATAACTGCGTGTAGGAACAAAACAAGCTGCGTGACTTTGGTACTTTAAAAGTTCCTAGACAAATTGTGCTTTATGGTGTTCCCATCATTACAATGTCCGCAATACCTCCCATATGCATCATACCCCCTATCTACAAGACAATAAATTGTTAATAAAAAATTACAGCAAATAGGACCAGATTTTTTATATGTTATAAGGGATCTACAAACCTATTAGGAAAATCGAATACCATTATGGTGCTATAATTGCATTAAAGAGTGGAATTTATTATTATTCACTTTTTGATCATATTACATAAACTTTTTTTATTTTACAAGAAAAATCGTAACTAAAACTATACGAACTGTGACTACTACATCCAAAAATGCCACCTTTAGGCTGACCACTACAAGTTATTCGATTGCAGCTTATATAACATAGTTTTATGGAGACATGGCAAAATCGAAACAAGCACAAACAACAACAAAACCAAGATAGTCCTACCAACTTTTGAGGAGCAATGAAGAAGGGATCCACTACGATATTCAAAGTGCAAATATTCATAATGTAGACTAGGCGAACCATTAGCATCGTCAATACGGTTGAACCACCACCATTATCATATTTGCGAATATCAGCTGTTTATGGTGTATTATGGGTTGTTCCATTTAAATCAAACTATCCATTATGAATGTGTGCGACTGAAACGAAACACATGAGCAATATGCTAAAAATCATTATCTCACCATGGCGAGTTCTAATACACCTCGGTTATGTTTATAACTTAGCGAAGTCTTAGTCCAATACTGCCTCATCATGCTTTTATCTTAACGTGGTATTAGTCCAATCTTTCCCTCGTGTACTTATATATTAACAAAATCTTAGTCCTATAAACACGATGTCAGCACAATGGTACAATGGGACATTCCACACTTTTTAGTATCAAGCATACGTGAACTGTGCTGTATGGTAACGGTTCGGCGTAGATAAAAAAAGTCTATTATTCAAATGAGACCTTTAATCGGACTGTTCGACTTTCTGTCACAGTTGCTTGAACATAACATGACACATTGACCAGACCATTTCTTCTTTGACCGTGTTGCCGGCCTTTGAAAGAATTTACCTGGAAAAATCTATTTCACTGTTCACAACACTCTTACAAGAAGGAACGAAAAAAATTGGTACACCAACTCCATTTCCACTCCCCTTCCTTTTTTACTTATAAGTTTTTGCACTTATCGTTGCGACTGGACATGTGAGCCCTCTACATTTCTAGGCATATCATGTTTTTCTGAGTAGTTGATCATCTAAAGAGAAAAACAAAAAAAAAACAATTCAGAAAATTAAATTCGCTCGGGATTGAGTCTTTTATAGCCATCACCGTTTACCCCACAAAAACACAAAAGAAATAAAAAAACAAAATTCTCATGCTCTGTGATATGGAGTGGGCGTCTGGGCGTTGGTTTCTTCTATTTCCAAAATAAAAGCTTTTGTCGTATAGGCATGTGGACGTTCTAGGCGTGTCCTTTGAAAAGTTTAGATCAATTCAACGGAAGGAGGAGGGGTATATATTCATTTTGTTAAAATGTTTGCAACGCCCAGAAAGAAGCTTCAGAGACTCCAGAAAGTATATATATTCTTGATCAGCATCAAATTCTAAATTGATTTAAGCATATCCGTCTGTTTGTTTGTATAATGTCTGTTCTAAATATTGTCCTGGCCGGAAAAATGAAGCTATCGACTTCAAATTGGACAGAAGCATTGGAAGCTCTTGCACACAGGTTGTTATTGAACATGGGCCAAATCGCTGGTAGGACACGCCCACTGCACCACGTCAACTGAAAACACCTCTGCAGGAATAAAAAATTAGTTTTTGCTTATTACTCATTAACTATAGCAAATATATGTACAAAAATTTGAACGCATATTCTACGGGCGATGCTGTAGCATTTGTGTATGGACCACGCCTACCCAATATCTCTGTATCAAAATTTAATTGTTTTTTCAATACCTTTATGTAGAAACAAATTTCAAAAACTCCATAAAGTGTACAAATTCTTCGCTAGCTTCAAAAATTGAATGCACTTTATTATGTCCGCCTGTTCGTCTGTCCATCTTTCTGTTTGCGCAATTTTGTAGTACATGTGGTAAAGATTCTTCCGTTAGCGAAAATGAAGATATCGCCTACAAACTTGCAAAAGAATTTGGAAATGGACCAAATTTAATTTTTTTGCTTGCTTATAGTCAGAAATTTTTTGAAAAAATTAATTAGTCCTTGACTTGATAAAGTCTTGTAGATCACACAACGAGTATGCGCATAATTACGGTTCACTTCGTTTGCATTCTCGATTATTGTCAATAACAAAGTTCGTAGAATTAACTCAAAGCATTTCTGGAAAGTATTTATGAGGAACTGGAAAAGAGGAAAAGAGATCATGTAAATATTTTATAATTTGTATTTTTTAAAAAAATTGGCATAATCTAAAACTTTTATTCAACATTTTTGTTGTTATGAATTGACGTTGATATGATGTTGATAATCTTGATTGATTTGCTTGGACGTTGGCTAAAAAGTGCTTTAATCCCCTCGTAAACGCACCTATAACATGAACAGGACTCAAAATTGAAACCTATTACAATTATATTAATATGCAGATTTCCTAAAAATTTTCAACTCTTAATCCATGTTTTGAAGACGATTAATAATAGAAAATAATTAAACGATTTTCATGTATTTTTCTTATGGTTGATGCGTATTGAAGATTATTATTGTGTTTTCGTTTGTTCTTGTTTCATATATATATATATATACAAAGATATATCGCCTTACATGTATGCATGTCGATGCCCATTAATTTTAATTATATAAATCAATTAATGGCTATTTAATGTTTTTCTTTTTTGTTAAAATATATTTTTATTTTTATTTATTTATTTATCTTTTTTTACTTCTACACGATTAATGTTGAAAATAATTTGTATGATTTAAGCAATAAAAGCCTTATTGTCTGCAAATGTGCGCATACTACTGGAGCATATTATACACATGCATGCACGGGCGGACTTGTTATATTATTTGCCTTAAAACATACGCATAATGTTCGTGCACTTATTATATATATAAATATGCGTATATGTATATGAATGTATCAATATGTGCATATATGAATATATTCATATATATATATGACATGATATATGTGTAGACTGGACTAGCTGGCTAGATGGTAGTTTCAGTATAGTGTTATATAAATGTTAATATGTACGCTTGTGTACGTTTATTATTGAAGCACATTTATTCATTTAATGTATTATTCTTTCAAATTAATTGATATTTAAGAGAGAGTACATATGTATGTATATTAATTTTAATTTATTTATAATATTGTTGTGTTATGCTCTACTGAAAATTTTGTAATTATTTACCAAAATGCAGTAATTATTCATATTGTTTTGTATTGATTTTTTTATTTTTTATTTTTTTATTCGCTATTATTATATATTTTTTCTTTACATAAATAAATCATAATTATAATTTTTGCTGTAATAAACACTTTCAAGCATGTGCATTTAAATAGCTTTTCTAGCATAAACCTCACATAGGGTTTAAAAGTCAATGGAGAAATAAGGATTGCAGATTGAGCTAAATGCATTGTTATCAATGGATATTAATATTTTGGTATTCATTGTAGATAATAATTGATAACTAATAAGTTAACGCACTACATAGTTGTTTAATAGTATCTAGTTCTTTATGATTATATAACACCGGCCGGACTGAAATAATTTTTAAGGCAACCATTCAAGAATTTTCAAATTCAATTTGCCAACAAATTCCTGGTAAACAGATGAGAGAAACTTTGGAACATTATCGAGAGTAATAGTTCTAGTTCTAACTTCTAGTTTTTCGACGATTCTGTAAGATGATGTGTTTGTGTGTGTAAATTCACCGTTGCACTTGATTTGTTCTTCGGCAAATACTTGTCTCAAAATAAAATTTTAATTTTTCATTTCGCATAATTTCAAGAACATTAACGACAGGCGGAAGGATATGAATATAATCATAAGTAAGTCTAAGCACATCTGACATTGGTTAACAATTTGTAAAGTCCTCAAGGTTTCGTTATAAGCGGAGTCTTAAAATTATTGTAAGTCCCCTCGTCGGTCAACAATCCCCGGAGATGAGTAATAATAAATATTCTTTTTGTTGCAAGATTAGATTTTGTCGTCATGAACATAGTCTCTTTCTGGAATAGTGCTTTCAATCCGAGCGCCTGCCTAACATTTCACATGCGCATTCCTGTTCATTGTTGCTAACGTTTCCTAGACAGGCTTTACCATGTGGCACCGAACGGCACTACACTGGAGAAGCACGATGGTTTCTGGTATATTGCGCCTAATTTTCTGTCAAATTCAATCATCTGATGTTGATAGCCTCCTCTACTGATGGTATTGTTTAGTTGCAGCAACTCATCGTACACTAAAGTCAATTAATCTGTTAAGAGAGACCAAGAATATTCGCTCTTACTGTCGATGTCAACGACATGCGTACTCTGAACCCTGTTTGAAAGAAAAGTAGAATTTTCCGTCTTCGTCTACTTTATGGGACAGAAGTCGAATTATTCAAAACTCCTAAAGACTTTATTGTTTATAACGGAAGAATGTGTTCTATTACGCAAAGTCTTAAAGGTCAACATTCATATAGAAAAGTCGAAATTGGACAAATATTCAGAGACAAAGTAACACAATCTCACAGAAAAACCGTAAACAATAGAGAAACATTTTTATACCTGATTTATTCGTTTACCGAACATCAGGAAGAAATGTGATTAACAAGGAAGAATATTTTGTATAATATATAGTGTTTTATCATATCATTCAATAAGTTTACGGTCTGACACCTATATGGCATCACTGTTGACATACCCACATGATTTATGGATCGTGCTATGCTTCGATTGATATGTGTTGAAATTTTATAACATTATGGCCATTAGTTTACAAGTTAGAGTTGCTTTAGTTAGACTACTTTATTGACCGCATTGGACGGCTTTCGCCGTCTGCTGTCTACTTGACTGGCTGTGCATGAAAAATTCCTTTTTATTTCACCTAAACAGTGCCAAACAACGCTCTGGGTCATTAACATGTTGTTGTCAAATGTGAACAAACCCAGCACCGACTTCGAAAAGACCTTTCTCGTGGAAGCATGCTCATGCAAAATAGTGAATACACTGTCTCGGATATCGTTGAGATGGTCCACCAGAGAGTTGAACGCCATCGATGTCCATACGACATTGTTTAAAATTAGCAAACCATACGCAAATTTATCTTGTCGACATGCAAGGGTTGCCCCATAATACTTTCAAGTTAGCGCTGTTTTTCTCACCCAAAAGCAATTCTTAATCAACGAATGAAATTCAAATTTTTCCTTTGCTTTGAAAATTACAAAAATATCATCACTAAAACAACTCTACCTTGCAAACTAATGACGAGCATGTCATCAAATTTTGACACATTTTGCTTGAAGTAGAAGCTTGGCTGGCACTATCCAGTGTCGACATATATTTGTCAGGCAGGAGACTTATTGAATTATATATTATTATCATGAACTCAGCATTAATTTCAATAAAGATAAAAAGAATTAATAACAATTATATAAAATGCAAGACTCAACTTGAATAGGAAATTAGTGTACTTGTAACCACTATCGGAGAGGTTTTCAAAAGGTGAAGTATATAGCACAGAAATAGGTCCTGAATGCTACGTAAGTTATTGTATATAAACTATAATCGTCATCTTCATAAATAATCATTTTGGTATAATGCGTTCTTTTGATTGCCCGTTTATGCATCCCGGAAGCTATATGCTTCCAGAGTTCTTTTCTATATAATCAACTACTGTAGGTGTCAACGCAATTTTAGTGTGGGATTCTCCGAGTGGTGGTGCGGCCGGGATCGGCCCCTCGAAGAGTTTCGTGGTAGCGTTTAATAGATGGGTCTTATCTTCTTCTCCTTCTGGCTTTGCAGGAGTAGCGGGATCATGTGTAGGTTGCGGACATTCTCTATCTCTTTCCCTACTTTTTTCTGACCTTGACTGTGTTATAAGCATATCGGAACTCCCTTAAATAATTGATCATATTAAAAATATAATAATAACAGGAAAAAAGACTTATTGTGTGAGCATTTTAAGTTTCTTGTATTACAGGACACTCCATAAAGACAACTGACCGTTGATGGCATCAAGACAGTATAAAAGCATATTTTTTTTTGCTCCATAATTTTTCATATTGCCATTCACTTAAAAAGAACGGATATATAAAAGTACTCCCCTTAGATGATGAATCCAAAACTTTACCTAGAATTAATTGATTACGACTTTTTTCTTACTATTCTATTCAATGACTATTCACTGGCAGAGTGGTCTTCCACTCATATTGATCAAAGAACGCGCTTTTTGTTGTGTCAGAAATATTAGTGAACTTTAGTATACTCGCCAAGACGAAATATAAAAACTTGCTAAGTAAACATCACAGACAGACATTTTCAGTCTGAAGCTTCGAATATCGAAAAGGCCGACTAAACGTTAATTTAATTTTTTCTCACCTTTTAACCACAATAGAATTTGAAATACGTTTCGTTTGCTGTCAATTATTACTTCAAAAATTCATTCCACTTTTTGTCCTCTTTTCAACGTCTTTCGTTTAATCAAGTGAAAATTGGATATAAATATAATTCTGTGTTATGCATAAACATATTATCAATTTAGTATAATTTAAATTTTACATTTTCAAATAGAAAATTTAATTGAAAATAAATATTAAAAATTGCAAAATACAATTAAACTAAAGGCCTTAAAGGCTGATTGAATTCAATAAATAAAAGCGAAACAAGTAAAAGTTATTTGAAATAAGGAAACAATTTATTAGCATAATGGCTTCTAAAGACAATCGATTGCATCTAAAAAAGCCTTTGGTCATTTAAGCACAATCTGTAAAAACCGCGATCAAATTTTTGAGCTAACATATAACACACAATAAATATGATTGATTATCCAATAGAAAGACATATTAAGCATATTATGAAGACAATGAGTCTATCGTCTCTTCATTTATGCCCGCGACTTTATAATGTCAGTTCGATTAAAGGGCTTACCTAAACCAAATATCAGCCCTTTATGGTCACGGCGAAATTTTGCGCAGGTAACACCTAGAAATTCGTGTTTCCTAATACGATAATAACACTTTTACTGGGTAATGATTACTTTTTCGCATTGTTTGATAAATTTGCTGACGTAAAGTCTATTAGAACTGTCGAACTTCTTAAAGCTATTGAGAAAGATACTGCTGAGAAAATTGGATCGCCTTACCTCCACGGTGAAGCATTGACAGGCCAGAATAATGAGTGATGGAGACTGATCCGAATTCTCGAAGAATAATTTTGTCGGCATTTTGGCTGGAGCAATAGTGTCGTGATAGAATAGTTGCATTGTGTTTAGGAAGAGCCCCGGAACCCACGCCTATACTCATTAATCATTTTCGTATTGGTTGTACTGCTGATTCTTTTCGTATGAGAGAACCTTACCTGTTGATACCCTCTGCTGGTGGTTAGCCTCAACGGAGATTTTTTTTTTATAAAAATCTGACCTTCTCTTAACAAAATAATTACGTTATATACCATGTTCTTCTCAGCTAAAAGAGTGCCCATGTACGTCGATGCACATACCTCAGAGTTGTCGGCATCATCACAACATCTCTAGACTATAATTACACAAGGATGTCAAGTCATGCAAAGCTATGGGGTATTCGGTAACAACCTATGAACGTCTTGACATATCAGCCGGTACTTTTCATAATCACCCGTAAAACAATTTCGCCGTTTCCGTATTAAAGAAAGAGAAATTTTTGGAAAACAGTAAAACAAAAAATTTCAAAAGGTAGTAAAAATATAATAAAAGAAATTCAACATAGAGGAAAAGAAATAAATAAATAAAAGTTGATTTTTACAGAACTTTGTTGTTGTGTTAACTGTACCGCTTGAACTATTGTAAAGAACTGAATTCATGTATTTTTTTACTCCATTTACTTTTGATTGCGTTCTACTTTGTGACAACTCTGTATATGCTCTAACTGCCCTCCATAGAATTAATGCCAGTTACTGCAATATTAAGGATGAAATCTTGTTAAGCACCATAGATATCTGGTTTCCGCCGTAATAATTATGATCTTTGTCGATGATCTGCTTCCTGGATGCTTTTTATACTTTGTTTCCCTTCATCTTCTAACGGTTATTCATTCGAGTTTCATTCCTCTGGGTCTGTCTGGTTTGTCTAATTTACCTGTTCTGCTAGCTATGACTTGCGTTGCTCTGTACTATTGCCACCTCGTGACAGAAAAAATTAATTCATCCAATTAGTTCAAAGATAAGTGTCAAGATTCAATAACAAAGTTGAAAAAAGGAAATTGTATACAAACAAATCTGCCTGCAAGCAAAACAATTCCTAAATGATATGGACTCTATTAGATGGAATCGACTGTAATTAACAGATGTTCAGTTTTTTACATTTATTAGTGAAGAAGGAAAGTATCTTAATTTTAACATAGTGTTTGCGCAAGCTACAGAACTACACTAACCAGAGACTGCGAGATAATTAATGTAGCCATGGCCTTCTGTAGTCGCGATTATATTTTCTTTATAATTGCAAATTCTTCGGGAAATGAAAATTGAAATAAAACAAAACGATACATTTAACTTGTATATATATAGATCAAAATTAAAAACAGGCCTGAAGTAGAAGACGCAAACGAAAATTAGAATGTAATATTGTCTATATTTTATATAAGCTCTGAGATATGATTGAAGTGAAATTTAATATAAGCCAATAGAAGAAGTATAAGTGATAAGTGGATAAGTATCAATGATTCGTCGCAAGACGAATCGTTTTCGCATAATGTAACAAATAATCATCAAACACATTTATTTAAAGTGATATCTATATATTTGTAGATATATATAAATATTTATAATATATAAATAAATACATGTTTATGTACCTAGGTAAATATGAATGCAGTTGATATTAAATGAATTTAGGAAATTTAAAAAAAATGAATTTATTTGGTTCTTTTTTAAGAAATGATACGAAAAATTGCAAAAAGTTAGTCAAACATAGGAATATTTGTCCATATTTTCATTTTTTTTTTATATGTATTTTATATAGTGATTTTCTGACACATATATGTACATTTGTGTTTTTATAGATATATTCTATAATAAAGTGCAAATAATTGATTTTTACAAGTATTTAAGGAAATATTTTTAAAATTTTGAGTTAATCGATTGTTTTCTTTTCGTTGTTGGTTTTTGCAATAATTGAAAGAAAATCGTAAATCATATAGTTTGCATAAGTCAATTCAAACGTTATATTTTCAGTTTTGAAAACAGTCTGAGTACTTCACTTTTTGTAAAGGCTTTTAACATCGAATTGATTTTCAATAAAATCATGTTTGTGAAAAGTTATCATCCTCATGCTAGTATTCACTTCGAATGTATTGTCTTCATACTAAATATTGAGAGGCTTTTAAGGGGGAGAGAGCAATCTCAGTGGTGCCACCAAAGTACCATATATTGGCTTTATATCAAAACATATCTTAGTTTATCCAAGCATGGACAGCGTGTATAGTTCATGTGCCATATGCGAGAAATGTTATTTCAATTGTTGAAGCCGAAGAACAATGCTGGTGAAAGTTTTCAATTGTTGACCAATTCTTAAGGAGTCGCGACGTTATCATGAAAAACAAGTAACATTGGGAGCTACGAAAATTTTTGAATAAAAACAGCTGACGCCATTAGTCAATTACTGGAGAACCGCTCAAATACGCAAGAAGGAGATACAATATTATTGAAAGACGGCGGAAGAAACATTTCTAAATTTTTAAATATAATAAGAATGATTCCAAAGTACCTTAAAAATTGATGATGAGCAATATTGAATTCTAAACAAACTCAAATTTAGTAATCGCAAATCCTAATATTATAAAGTTGCCTGGCAAGCCGCAATAAGAGGATCATCGCTTTGACACTTCGAACGTAAGCTAGTTTAATTGTCATAATCGGTGCTATATTTCGTACGGTGTTTTCTTGATCGTTATCATAATTGAGTAAACTCGTTACTTAAATTATTATTTTTAAAACTAAATTAAATATTAGTATCAAAAGGTGATCCGATTTTTTATTGTATTAAATTCGATATAGTGTGTTCAATAAATTAGACCAATTTAAATGAATTTTGTTTTTTAAAATCTACTTATCCACAACACCACGATAATTAAAGAAAACTTTTTACATCATCTTGATCTTTGAGCGATTTTGGCGGCATTTTTTCGGTTTGGCTCAGTTTTTGCACTATATTCGGTCGGTTGATCAGTTGTTTCCGGGTTATATGCGTTAATCCAAGTCTCATCTTCGTCCGAGGTAATAGTGTGTTTCATGACCGATTGGTAGTCAGAAACCATTTCCTCAAACACGTCGCAAAAATCGGAATAAAATACTTTTTTGCGTCGTACAAAACCAAGCGCAGCTGAAACACTAATGTGAAATTTGGCGCAGATGTCTGTCATAGTGCTATCAATTATTAATATATATGTATACCTTATAGCTTCTAAATACAAATTTGCTAACAAAAAATACAATTTGAATTTCATGTGCCGTTTATGCGAAACTGTTCGCCAAACTTATTAGCAGGTAATAGTTGATTTTTGCCTTACGCTAACGCATCTCGTTATACTGCATTGCTTTGTCGAGACCTTCTCAGCAAAAATTCAATTCATTTTGTTCAGCCATCATCTTGTTCATCACGCTTAGCTTCACCTGAATTATCATTATACACTCGAAATTCAAAAAACCACTCCATCTTTCTAACCACACGGATCATCACGGAGATCATCTCAAATCGAATAATGAGCTTTCACAAGTACTGAGTAAAATTGAAAAAAACGTATGTGACTAACCATTGTATATATTGACATAAAATTTGACTTATGTGTTAGTTCGATTACTGATAATATAAGAGAAAAACGATATATCCATTTGGATAAGCCCGCACTACTTTACCCACCCTTTGAATTGGACTACAGTACAATATTCGATAACTCGTCACAAACTGACAGAATTAAGTTGAGATATATAAACTATCTACCAAATTTCATGAAAATATTTCGAAAAACATGGGGGTGCAGATATATCACACAAAAATGGTGAAGGCAAAGTGCTCGTATAGGCTCACCCCGAACATAGGCCCAATAGTTCTTACGCAGTATGGCGTCACAAACTTCTACATAACTTCAATGCGCTGCAATCACGAGTAGTACCGAGCTAATCTAGGTAGGCTTAAATTCAAATTCGGTTGTTTATGTAGTATCTGCAGTCGTTTTCATCTGTTCCACGTACTGCAATCGTAAAGTGTCCTTTCTCTGACAATCTCGTGGCAAATATATTGCACGACCCAAAGAAATGGAAAGGTTTTGAGGTATTTAATATTAAAGCATTGTAGATAGAACAAATTGCCACACGTGGGAGCCTCAACGCAAATGGCAATATTGATATCTTCATGTTCGAATGTCGTATAACGGGGAGGAGAGTTATTAACAGAAACGGTTTTGATCGTAACAAAGTATCGCACGCCTTCGTGTACACTCAATGTATTCTTCCCAAAAGTGGTGTAGGGTAAATAAATAATTAAAAATAAAAAGAAAAATATTATCTCTTGCTATCGTAATCAAAAGCCTTAAAGGACAATTTTAATTGATGATATCCTCAAGGAGTTGATGTTGCTGTGTTAGACAATTGTCTATATAACAATAATGGATAGGTAAAAATTATTTATGTCATTTCCATTTAGTTGAACGTATGGCAGTTAGCTAACTGTTGGAATGGGCTAAAATTTGCAAGCATACTATGACTTTCTTTACACGTTCATCAATTGATAATCGATAACCAATTAAAACAAAATTTCATTAAAATCTTTTCCTCTTCCAATATAATATAATCTTACGTCCAATCCGGATATATCCACTGCAAAAATAAAAGAGCTGGAGCTATACATAACTAATAGGAAGGAATGTCACTTACGACTCTCGTAGGTATTTCATACATTCTTCTCTGAATTATTTTTTGTAAGGATAATCGATTCACTTTAATTTCAACTGCAAGCAAATAGAGATAAATATTACAGAATGAAATATTAAGCCTAAGCATAAAACTAAATAAGCAAAGCGAATACATGAGTTTTATGATCTCCTAGAGGCTTAATATTCTTTTTAAATTTAACTGATCTTGAGCTTTTCTTCAGCTATAGTTAATTAGATTCCTTTGTTGCCACGCCTATGCCATATGTTAGAGATACCTATAATTTCTGTGATTTGAAATTGATTGGTTCATAAAATGTACATAACGCGTTCACATCTTCCGAAGGCTTGGATATTGGTGCCTGAACGCTATAGTTTTCAGTTGTTTAAAAGCGCTTGTCTACTATACATCAAAATGTAAAGAGATGGATTGAAGATACAGCTAAGGAAATGTTAATCATTAAATGTTCATAATTAAATTGGCTTGGAGTGAAAATGCAGTAAAAGCTTTACGAGCTTTCATGCGAAAAATGTTTGTCTTGAAAACGATAGAAATTCGCACATGTCGGTTCGTCCCCCGCAAAAGCAATAAAGAAAATGATCTTGAACATGGTCTGAGAATATCTATTGATTGCGGTTTATTCTTCCGACAAGTTTACTTCTGATTACCGTAAATTCAGATCAATGCAGTCATAGTTAGCAGATCAACGAATCACAAAAGTTGAAAATGTGCGAAAATGCGTCGATGGCTATTTCACTGTGACACTACGAAGTCTCCACCGCAAACTATCCGATAAAAGGCAAAAGACCGTAGGCAATGAAGACAAATGTTTTGGTTATTAACATTGGTAACAAGTGTCTTTTTAGTGGAACTGGATTTCATCAAAAAAAGGGGACTTTCAATTTGTATACCTAATATAAAGCAAATATGTACACATTCATAAAATATTTTAATTTAAATATTTAGGTATTTATTATATATTTTTTCTGAAAATCGTATGCATATCTCGAAATGTGTTAATGGTACTGCCATGCATACCCATGTTGATGAAAATATTGTCATTGATATTATTTTAGTTTCATGCAAGCAGCTTATAGTAGAAATTCTGATGTAAAACTGTTTTTGATATTAATGTTTAAATCATTTTAATTAAGATGAACATGTTTATTGTACAAACATTTTGTCTTTGCTAAGTTTATGAATATATTTAGGTTATATATTCACGTGCATGTGTACACATCTATGTATATGCCCTATATATATATCTATATATATATTTACGTGTATTATATACAGACATATGTTGTTATTTACACATACGCGTGTGCATGTGTGCGTGTGGGTGTGCGTGTAGGTGCTACGGTGTGAGCACTATTAAATGTGGGTTCTTTAGTTGCTTCGGACTTTACAATTTACAATTTTCACGCGCACGAGCGCACACACACCCATTCACTTGGCAGTCGCACAGTCTTCCATCTTCAATTTCCTAACGTAAGTGTATAATACATAAGAACAATCATTGCAGCAAGCGAAAGTAAGGCAGAGTGAGCTGAAGAAGAATAAAGCAACACATACACGATCGAAATAATAGTACCAGATTGTAATTGTTATTGACCCAAATTGTCAAGCATCCGTTAACAAATCTATATATATATATATATTTATATATGTATATTGCGTATGTGTGTGTGTGTGTGTGTATATTTGTTTGTTTGTTTGTTCATATAATTCTGTATAAACTCTGCGTGTCCGCATTGAATTCTGTAAGGATAATAGCTTAAAGTAAGTTAAAAATGTGAGAGATAGGAGGAAAGAGAGAGAGAGAGAGAGACAGATAATTATAGTGTTGTTTTATCGTCGTTATGTTGAAGAAGTGCTGAGTTTATTATAAACAGGGTATTTTGTTACAAATTGACTTTTGGCTTCGTTTAATACTAGAACTACATACTCCTTATTGATCAGGGAATGTTTGTGTCAAATTTCAGCTTCTTATCTTTATTTTTGCGACTGCGACGATTCGCAACAATCAAATTGACGGGTTTCGGTAAAAGTAGGTGTACCACATCTAGAAATAGCAAAATGGGCGTGTTCCAGAAAAAAGAGAGAGGCCATATATATTTGCTGCATTAAATCCTTAAAAACCAATTTATATCATGTGATTCTACTACATGATAGATGTCTATTTTGTTATGCAGAATTTTTGACTATTTTGTTATGCAGAATTTTTGAGCTTGAACACACAAACACTTCAATTTGATGGGCGCAGTAAAGCTAATGTTAAAGGATGTCGTCTAAGGCTGACAGGGTGACGGTTAGGAAAAAGTGGGCAAAGATAAAAAAAAGTGTGGCCATAACATTGTAGCCACGTGCCTAATCGGTGAATGTTACGCTTTTATCGACTGAGCCCGCTCTATAGCTACGAGCATGTATGCCCTATCGCTCTGAAATTCGGACACGCTAACACTGACTTTGTAATCGCCATAGTTAGCTATTGATACTAAACTACTATCTGCTGACGCACGTAAGATCACTCCTCACGTCCTCTCTGACGGTGCAATATTTCATAACGGTTTTTGAACTCTCGGCGCGTGTGGATGAATTCATTCAAAGCGCCTTCGTTGCTCGTAATTTCTCAACCCGTGACATTCTTGTCATTTCTCTGATTGTTCTTGTTGTTCTTCTTCTTCTTCTTAAGCAAACTGACGAAAATTCAAGAGTTTAAGATGTCGTTAAAGGAATGTTTTTCTCGGGTTAGCCTTTGACCCAAAGCGTGGACGCAGATATAAATTACCCTATGCTGTAGCATTATCAATCTGATGCGCTCTACTGTAATTCACAATTTATGCTAGATTTACAATTTGACATAATACGACACCTAACGTAGTTAAGATAGCCTAATTTAGTTGTAACCCACTTAGTCGTAATTCTAGTAATAACATAGTTTAATTGTACACGTTCTCATTCTAGTAATAACCCATTATTTTACTAATTGCTTAAGTTAGCATTAAATTATTTATTTATATAAGATACTGACCATACCTTAGTTGGCGAGAGAAGCAACTTAGAATTAGACGAATAAATAAAGTTTTAATTTGAACAAAAAGGCTTTAATTTTATGTAGATTCGCTACAATGCGTATGATCGATCTAATACTCATATCAGAGATTTTCGGAAACAACTAGATTGGTTACGCTCTGAGAGGCGATAAGGAGTCAAACAATAACCCCCTTGCATTTTGAAAAGCTTTCGTCAACAATCTCTTTTATTTACTGGACACATGGTATATTTTTACTAGTAACCGAACATTCCTTATATTTTTTGGTTTTTCCCCCAAGTTCTACATCGCCAAATAATGGTTTTAATTTCCAATGAAACTTATTCACGAATAATCGGATGAATTTTCGAAAATTAGATATTTGCCTAAATGGATGTGTTACGCCTATATTCTGACGAGAACTGCATGTCCTCGCATTTCTTGCAGTGGTTTTTACGTCGCTACTGATGATCTGAAAAGAAACAAAAAAAAAAAGAAAAACATTTTCTATCAAGAAATTACACCCACTTTCGAATGTGCTTAATTATTGCATCCGCCCTGTATATATATATATACAAATTATATATATATATATATATATATTATATTTATTTTATATATATATATATATATATATATATATATATATATGTATATAATTTATACATTAAGCCACATATACAAACGATCATACGCACTTATCGAAAACCGTGTTGATCCTATATATGTGTTCATGTTTGCCAATATATATAAATAAGAAATTCATTTAAAATATATAATAGATATTTATACGTAAACGAATACGGTTACAGTTACAATCAGGTGTAAATTTACTAATTTGATCATTTCGAAAGTGAATTAATTAATTAAATTCATATAAATGCTAGCCCTTATGCAATTATTACATTAAGCATTACCAGAAACTGTTTCCACTTACTTCGTTAGTTACTTTACTTTTTCCTCGAATCACATTTACATAGTGAGAAGGAATGTAAATAAAACAAGAAAATCGTATTCAATTTGCGAACTTTCGCAACTTTCTCTTCGTGTCATGTAGATATGAATCAAGAGCATTCTTCGAGAAAATTTACTAACTGTGATTAGTTAAAAAGCATTTGCTGGCGGCGTATATAAGGTATCGTAGATGGTTTTGTTGAAAAAGTTCGTGTGATGAGTCTGAACGCAAAAGTATTATTTTGAACAACTAGACACATAGACACACAGACGAAAGCCTGGCAATGCGAAGATCCATACATTCGGCAAAGCAAAACTAATCACTTAAGAGATGTTCCCTCTAGCTATATATAAACACGAAAACTTTCAGGTGGGAGGCAGAAGGGAAAGAAGCATAGAGTGAGGTTTCAGTCTGAGAAATATGTAATCGTAGCAGTTACCGATCGGGCAGTCAATATAATTGGGGCCACATAGCAATCTTAAAAGACGTTCTTGAAGCGTTACGGTCTATTTTCAGTCAGTTGATTCAATATACGTGGACCGATATTGACGACTATTGCAGTGTTTGTAGCTTGCAATTGAAAAGCAATTGACATGTTATCAGTCCACAAGAATTAGTTAATTGATTACGTAACGTTATAAATAACAATTACTGATAACGATTGTTAATAAAAATTAATTAATTAATTAACAATTAATTAAAAGAAGTCGGCCAAGACTTTTGCTTTCTTTTTTTAAATTTATTTTCAAAATTGAAAAGTTTGTAGAACATTGAATTTTCAAAAGAATCATTTTTAATGTAAATGCTCCTTGTAAATGCTTTACTGGGAATGAGCTAACATATTATGGAGTTCGAAACAAGTGAAAAAATTCGACGAAACTTACAGCGTTATTTTGATTCTTTTATATTTATCACATCGCATATATCTTAAATCTCATTGGAACTGAACACTATTTAATCTTATATATATCACACAACAAAAACAAAGAAAAGATTACAAGAATTTGAACAAAGCAACTAACATCTAAACATCTAAAGAAATATTTTTCCCACAAATAAAACGCCAAACTAAAGACGATAACAACAGAAACTAATTTCAAAGTATTCAATGAAAGCTAGACGTACTTCGTGCACACGAAGAAATGCAATAATGGTATAATTTTACCTTATGAGACACACGTCCGATCAATTAAAATACCAGACGTTACAGTCACATCATCTTACTTATATAAACATATTTAAGTACATGATGAGATTTGTCGAGCGCACGAGCACACGTACGCATACATAATAAAATCATGGAAAACGTATACGCTATTTGATACTAATATTAATTTAGATATATTGAAAAATAATTAGATTTTGAGAAAAGTAAAGGGACGATAGCAACGGAATAACATAAAGAGAAAAGGAGAGAGAGAGAGAGAGAGAGAGAGAAAACTGGCGAAACAGAGGCGGGAAGAAAAATATCAGAAAATAATTTAATTATTTGTGGAAGCAAGCACTGCTTGTGGGGCCAGTTATTACAGATTGTTTCTGCAGATTTTGTCGTATCAAAAACAACTAATTGACAAGAAGTTTTAACATTTTTTTCAAAATTTAAACTAGGAGGAAAGGTACTAGGTACCTTTTGCGTTTCTGTTATGAATAGCTGTGGTAACATTGTTAAATAGCAGCAGACATTTTCTTATCATTTGTATGGGCAAAAATGAACAGATATTTTCTTGACATAACGCCATATTCTCTCAAACGCTTGCAAGGCAGCAGTATGTACAATTTTCGTTGTTGAGTGAATACACTCTGTGGTATACAGATAAGTGTGTATGCACGTCAAAAAATCAAATAGTGCGTAGGCGGAACATATCATTTGGTTTCTTTTCATTGTTTATTTCACATTGAAGAATTCTAAATTGTATAACATGTTCACCACTTACTTGAAAAAAATTTCACTGAAAATATTCTAAGCACAAATTTGAGGAGTATTCTAGAATGTTTTAGAATATTCTACAATAACACGGACACCTTTTTTCGTCAACGGGCCAAAATTTTAATTTTCATATCCCGGCGGGGCCCAGAACAAAGTTCAACTACCATTAAATATTGCGCCATTCCGCATGAATTTTAGTTCTGTTTAAATTGCTCAGATTATGGCCTAGTAAACAAAAACATAAAGTCTTAAACCCATTTTACATTTGATACTGAGCGGGTAATGAACGCAGATACAATCCATTTGCAGCATTGCTATGTGCGAGAGAATTGAATTATTTGAAATTTTAAACGCAGCGGGCCGGTGGTAGCCCAGGCATGTTCTAGAAGGTGCTGGAATATATTCAAGGCAGGCAGTCTTATGAAATAAATAGGTAACGTACCGTGTAGAAGAACTCATACGCAATGTGGAAAATTGCAGAAATACCTTTAATACATAAATAAAATAAATGAATTAAATAAAGATAAAATATTCTGCCAACATATTTATTTTTAATAATAAAAAATTTCTTCATAATTTTGAATAAAATGCAGAATTCTTCCATGTGAAATAAACAATGAAAGAAAACCAAATTACGTTTTCGACCTATGTACTGTTTGGTTTTTTCGTACATACGCATTTATGTGTATACCATAGCGCATATTCACTTAAAAACGCCGAATTGTATATGCTTCAGCTGTGAAAACTTTTGACAGCATGCGACGTCATATCAAAAAACTATTAACAGTATTTTCGTCCATACAAATAATGAGAATGGAAGAGCAAGCAGCCAAATGTCTACTGCTAGTTGACAGCATTACTACTGTTATTGATAACATAAACACGACATATCCGTTAAAATATTCTTGTTTGATTTTCGAAAAAAATGTTGGAACATCTTGTAATTTAGTGGTATCTGGTCTGGTCGTTTATGTTAGAATACAATAAATTAATTAGCGAGTGTATAAAACGCATGTTCAAATGGATATGTTTCTGTAAAGCAATTTATTTTGATATTTACTTACGAAGTAAGCGTAAGCAATGAAATGAATGTATTTACGTCTGTCTGTAAGTCAATCTGTCTTTCAATCTCCTGTTTTGAAATCTTGCCCAATAATATAATTTTCTCTCTATAGCCTAACTAGATTTATTTTAGAAATCAACTACGTCGATTGTTATGCTTACTAACAAACTATTTATAATGGTAGAACCATGTAATTTTTCAAATAATTTTGCAGCTCCGTTATACCACGAGGGTGCTTATAATGCCTTTACTTCGGGCATTTGGGACGAGTTTGTTTATGGCACTTCATTTATATGTTGAGTATATTCTCACGCTACCCATCAGTAACATGTGAAGTTTGCTATATGTCCCTTATGCATATGCATGCGGTTGGATTGGAAAGTTTTCGACCTAAGAAAGGAACCAAGATATTTTTTATTTAACGCTGCAACTACCGAGTACATTATTTTGATCCTTTCTAATTTTCGATCTTCAAAAGTGTAGTAAGCATTTAATGTTCTAGAGTTTTTGAATGACTTCTATTTGTATGAAAAGATCTTTGAATATTTACAATCAAATTTTTTATAGTTAGTTTAGTTTTCGAGACGCCAATGACGTATGTGTGTGGCCCTTAAAAGAGATCATTTTGATCCACTTTCTTCGTCGAAATGTCTCAATCGCAAAAATTACGATAAGAAGATGAAATTTAGAAAAATTTTTCCATGATCGATTAGAAATCCAAGGTTAAAAAATGGTAGTGAGTCGTTAACATTCATGTCCACAATAGATAAAAAGCCAAGATAATCTCGAAGAAAACTAGCAAATTTTTAAATAAATTCATCTATAACTGTCGATCCCTAGAAGAAGTAATTGGGTGAAGAACGTACTGATGTGCCTTAGAATAAATTGGAAATAAATTCAAAATTGATTGGAATTAAAATTCGATCATTAATTGTGGACGTATTAGTAAAACCGATCGGGGCCATTTTTGGATCGAACATGCAAGTGTTTTGAAACAAAATCGGGCGAATAGGACTGACCATAAAAAAAAACATTCCTAAATAAACGATAACGATACATATTGGACGACAAATGTGTGTGCGAAGATGAAACGATTTTATTTTCTGAGTTGTGTCTTCAACACGGCAATCCGTATTTCCGAACACAGACACTATCAAAGACATTTTCAAAGCGGTTTTGTGATGCTCCAATTCCGACAGCGGCTAACGAAGAAGACGTCGTTCAGAGGATATGTGTAGCAACCCCCTCAATGGACGGCAGATTATTTAATACATAATCCCATTCCGCGACATAATCGCCACAAATCGACTGAGAATGATGACTTCTATTCTTCTTTTGCTCATCAGGTAGCAACTTCGAGAACTAATTTCCCTGCTTTTCGATATGATGCAGATGTTTAACTGCAAGCACTTAGCGCAATCACGTAATTATTCGGGAAAATCGTTGCTTAGTTTAAAGTTTGCTGACGCGAAGTTAGCCCACTGTACACTGCCAACATTTTTGTCTTTGCCAAAAAGAGGCTATCTTCACACTGGGTTCGCGCCTCTGCCAAGGCAATTGATAATTGAACGATGTTGAAAGAGTAGTAAATTATGAGAGAAACAAAACTAAAATAAACAAGTAAGAAAATTAAATTCGGTCGGGACCGAATCCTTTATACCCATCACCGTTTGCTCAAAAAAAGACAAAAGAAGTAAAAGAACACAATTTTCGTGCTCTATAATATGAAGTTGGCGCAGCTGATTTCTTTCATTTTTAAAACAGCAGTTTTTGTCATATAGGCATATGGGCGTTGTAGGCGTGTGCTTGAAAAGTTTAGATCAATTCGAAATTCTTTTGCAAATTTGCAGGCTATATCTGCATTTTCGCTAACGGGAGAATGTTTACCACATATACTACAAAGTGGCGCAAATAGACAGATGGGCAGACCATCAGGGGGACTTATTTAGGTGCATTCAAGATTTGAAATTGGCGAAGAATTTGTATAGTTCATGAAGTTTTTGGAACTTGTTTCCACGCGTTACAGCGGTATTGAAAAAAATAATTAAAGTTTGATACACTATAAGATTGAGTAGGTGCGGTCAATTTTTTTCCAATTCTGTACACCAATGCTACAGCAACGCCCGTAGAATATGCGTTCAATTTTTTTTTACCTTTATTTACTATAGTTTATGAGTAATGAGCAAAAAATCAATGTTTCATTCCTTTTGAAAAACAGATGCGTTCTCAGTTTACGTGACGCTGTGGGCGTGCTCTTTGATCTTTGGCCCATTCGCAATACCAAACTGCGTGCAAGAACTTCCACTGTTTCTGCCATATTTGAAGTCGCTAGGTTCATTTTTGTGGCCGAGAGAATGTTTACAATATACATATCACACACATGGACAGATGGACAGATGAACATACGGGCTTGCTTGAATCGATTTAGGATTTGGCGTTGGTTAAGAATATATTTTATGGGGTCTCTGATGCTTCCTTCTGGGCTGGGTATAAAAATACCAGCGTAAATAAGAGGAGAAATCATTCTTGACTTTATAAAAAATTAAAAAAAAATTTATTGTTACTGTATAGCGTATGGTGTATATATAAATTGGCGAAAAGTTACAATATACGAAGTGCGTTATAAAAAATTTGATTTGATATGTTTTAAAGGGCGCTAAAACCTATCAGAAAATTCTAATTTCATTACTATGTCCAGGCTCTACCACCGCCAAAATCGCCACAAATATGCGCTCCCCTTATACATAACTAACCAAATTAAAACAGAATTAGATGAAAACAGGCAAAGTGTCACCCAATATTAGTGGTGGTGCTGATGGTAAGAGGATCGCGGTCGTTCACTCGCAATAACGACGTGAATTCGAGCATGGAGGTTTGTTTTTTACTAAGATAACTGACTTTTTAAAGAATACGAAGTCTTTTCACATATAGTTAAAACGTTCGTTAAAATATCTGGATGGTATGCAAAAAAAATTACGGAAAAAAGTGTAGGGGGACGGATCTCTACCCTTACAATTAGTTTAGTGTCTTATGAACATGGGAAGGACATATTTGGAGTGATTTAGTCAGTGATAGGTCCTCGACATAGCAATCACATTAGCTTTTTCCGATAAGTTTCAGCATTTTTCAAAATGTATTTAAAATCTGGAATTACGTAATGTTTCTGAAACTTGTTACAACTCGATTTGGACATTGAATTCTTTCAACGTTTGTACTGTAATTTTGCGTGAGATTTACTGGCAACAAGTTACCTTTTTTTGTTTAGTGTGCTTTATGTGCGTTTGTTTCTTAAGATTTTTTAATTTTAATACGCATTTGGTACGTTATTTTTTACGTCTCGATAAACCCTAACTTGGGGAACACATTTTTAGCGAAGACGCAACCTTTAAAAAATGTGGGTTATCTTCCCTTCGGTCCATTTTTAGTCGCTAGGAATGCTGCCCATGTACTTGCTAGTCAACACAAGTGTAGTACTTTGGGCAAAAGATATTCAAAAATTGTTTTTCCTTTTTTTTGTTTGTTCGTTTATTCTTTTATTTCAAAATAATTTTATTTAAGTACATAGTGATCATTATTATCTATAACCTCCGGCATTTAGCATTTTTTTCTATGCGAGTAATTTTCACAATTCTCTTTTTATATCAACTCTAGAGCATCAAGCTAATTTTACAAAAAGCAAAATTAATGATAATCGGACGGTACAACTTCTATTTTACTTATTTCTATTAGTTCGTACGTTTTCGTCCTAAACTATCAGCACAGACGAGGAATGAATCGCTATTAACAAACAAAGTCTCGTTTGTTCAACGCAGTACTTATTCCTTCTAATTCACGTGCGCACAACATGCCCCGATGTTAAGCCAATCCTTACTTTGAAATCGTTTATTGTAATTCATCTTTCGTTGATCGTGATGTCTGTCGAACATTCGATATTTTCCTCATTTTTCTCAGTTTTCTTTGACAGTAAGAAGCTACTCGCAAAATAAGTCAATTCGGTTAGGTTTTAGTGGGGATTCGTGGATAGAAATTCGGTTAGTGCATTTTTCACTGACAACTTATACTGCGCCCAAACAATAAGCTCCTTTGTATATTCAAGTCTTATGCGAATGATTTCAAATTTGATTTCTTAACAATGTTAAGGCCGCTTATTTGTCGGCCTTTTTCGATTTGTTGCATGACTTTATCGACCTTTTTAAAGACTGAGTCAACCAGATGGAGGTGCATGTTTCACATTGGAATTTCCAGAACAAGAGCAGACAAATCTTTCTTATTAGTGCAAAGCAAAGCTTTTTAGTGACGTACGAGTCAACGCTTAACGAAACCCGGAATAGATTTAGACTTATTTGCGAGAGAAAGAATGCTGAAATGGAAGCTGAAGTTCGGATCTATAAGTACATCCAGATGATTGAAGAATATCGAGGTAGACCTAGTTGGCAGAGGATAGAGCACCTACTTACAGAAAATACTTTGATTTCGTACGAGCGCGTAATGATCTCTTTTCATTAAATTGTTAATCCGGCTAAGTTTTATGTAAACGATACGCCAACGACATTTATGACACAAACATAAGAAACAAAAGTATTATTGCGAATATTGTCCTTCGTTGTTCTTACGTCAGCTAGATCTGTGAAGTTTTCAATACCTTTGATTTTAATTTGTATACTAACGGCTTTTAGTATCCAATATATCGAGCATATGTTATTCCCTAATCACTATCATGCCAAGTTACTGAGTCGTGAAATCAGACACTTTATTGAAAGAGTAAATGAAACTACTTTCTTGGTAACAATTGACTGCATACTATTCCGTGTGAGTTACTCTTGCTAGTGAGGTTTAAAATATATAAAACTAGTTCTAATAACGTAACGTAAAGGAAATTTTAATACTGTTTTCCAAAACGAAATAGGAGATATATATGCCTACAGATTTTTTTTTATATCCACTACTAATCCACGATATTTGATTGAAAGTTAGAATAAATATTTATTCACTGGATTTATTTTGGATATTGTGTGTATTATAGAAATTGGTGTCACTATCGCCGTAATACTAAGCTCCGGGAGTCATCGGCTATAAACTACATCTTATTTACATACGATCTTCTTGCAATTGTCGCAGAATTATGAAAGATCAGGTGAAAGGTGATTTTCGATTATGATGCCAAGATTTAATTTTATATTAGAAATTCTACGGTCTTGACACCGTCATTTCGAAAACGGTAGAATATTAACGCTTTAATTGGGTCCGAAATTTCGTGATTTTGAAATTTGACATGACGAACATTAAAACAAAATGTTTTTTTGTTTTAAAACTTAAAAAAAACAAAAGATTTCCTTTCGTTTCTCGTTTACTGTTGAAACACATGACTCGACAAGGTTAACTTAAATCTATTATTACACACACAGTTACCCAGAAAATATTAACTTTATTGGATATTTAATGCATAATTCTTTGTTTTATATAAACACTTGATAAATTTAATACATTCCCTGTAGTGGTCACAATAAGTGGGTAAACGCAAGTGGGTAATTGCTTTGATGCAATTTCCAATTTTGTATTTTCTTTGCTTAAAGACCAATTTCAACACGTGCTACTATGTTACCTTCGAAATCCTAACATTAACATAAGCATTTTTGCGTACAAGAAAATGTGTTTGTATAACACTCTCGTTGCACTTATATGTTATATATTAATGTTCAGCTGCCTTTGAGCATTCATCAGATCATTTACAAAATAAAACAAGTATGAACATTATAGTCTGACAACACCGACGATTAGACACCCTACAAATATAGCCAGTCATTAATTCATTTTCGTGGTAATACACTAAAAATTATACATTATTTTTATGCAAACGCATATTTTCGTGGCACAGTATATTTTTCATGGAAACCCTTATACTGGTGGATGCTCAAAACGTTAACTAACGTGGTTCAAATTTAGCAAACTTAATTTATTTGCCAAAAATATTATTATTTTTCAAATGTTTCATCGTCATAAACAACTACAAATTAGACTTTGTCGCCGTAGAAGGGCTTGTTTTCATGGGACCCTCTATATACGGTGAAGTGTAAGAAATAGACCGATGTGGCTGAAATCTCCTATGGTTAATTAATTGGCTATGGAGCATTTTTCATCATAAAATATTAAAAAGCTTTAGACCTTTGTGATGTTTTAGGTTCATGTTTTCGTGACAATCCTTGTTTAAGATGATGTCCAAAAAATAAACCTTTTTTATTCAGATTTGATATAGTAAAATTTTATGTCAAATTATTTTTACTTTTTTACACTTTTCAGCACAAAATATCAAAAATTGGAAACTTTTGGCATATGAAGGCCTAGATTTTATTAAAACCCAGTGGCATGGGATGGGATCCAAAAAAATAGACCTACGTGCTCCAAATTCGATAAGGCCTATTATTTATGTCAAATTATTATTATGGACCTATTGTCATTAGGAGTTAAATAAAAATTAAATCTTTTTAGGGGTATATTGATTTTGCCTGACCGTTTGCAACGCCCAAAAGGAAGCTTCAAAGATCCTACAAAGTATATATATTCTTGATCAGCATCAAATTTTGAATCAATTTAAGCGCATCTGTCTCGCCGTCTGTGTATTTGTCCGTCTGTGCAATTTCTGCTGTAAACTTTCTCCTGATCGCAAAAATTACGCTATCGACTTCAAATTTGTCAGAAACATCGAAAGATCGCAGTTTATATTGAAAACGGATCAAATCGGGCGAACGACACGCCCAAAGCGCAACGTAAACTGAGAACAGCTCCGTTTTTCAAAAGGAATAAAAAATTGATTTTTTGCACATTACTCATACACTATAGCAGTTAAATGTACAAAAATTTGAAGGTATATTCTATGGGTGATGCTGCAGTATCTGTGGAAAATTTACCATACCTACCCAATACTGCAGCGTATCAATTTTTAATTTCTCTTTCAATACCTTTACAAGTACAGATGTCGCTTGCAATTTTGTAAAAGACGCCTGTATGACAAAAACTTTTATTTTAAAAATAGAAAAAATCAGCCGCGCCTACTCCATATTACGGAGCATGAAAATATCGTTGTTCTACTTTTTTGTTTATTTCAGGTTAGCGGTGATGGGTGTAAAATATTCGGTTACCACCGAAAATAATTTTCTTACTTGTTATAATATAAACATGCAGTTTTCGTAGGAATGGTTATATGGCAGGGGATTCAAACTAATGTCACGTTCAACTCCAATTTTTCACGCCACTTTAGAATGCCAAAATACTATTATTCCACGGGGCCAAAACACGTCAGTGTACTAAATTGTAAGAAAGTGTCTTAATTATAGTCGGCAATTTCAGTCTTCTATCCTTCATAAGTTATGAGTAACGAGCAAGAACCCATATTTTTTGTTAATTATTTATATATAGTTATATTTGCAGAAGTATTTTCAGCTTACGCTTTAATGTGGTCATGTCGTTTGGACGACTTGATCCATTTTCAGTACTAATATACGTACAAGATATTCCAATGTTTGTGACAAATTCAAAATCGAACCCATAATGTTTGCGGCCGGAAGAGTATCAAGAGTTCTTGGCTAAACCAATTTGGAATTTGACACTAATCAAGGATTCATAGGATCTCTGATGCTCTCTTTTGTATATTGCAAAGATTATGACAACGTGAACTCCATAGCACTCCTTCTTCGGTGGTGGATATAAAAAGTAAAAAGAGTAAGAAAATCAGAAAAAGAACTTAAATAACTGCATTAAGAAGTACATTGTGGTTTAACGATTTTTCATCATTATAATGTGCCCTTAGTCGGGGTTTAAACCTTCCAACAATGACTGTCGTTAACAAATGTAAGCTATTGTTTCATATAAGGGCTTGTTTTTCATGATAATCGCTATAAATATAAAAACTTGCTAAAAAAATTGATCTACCCATTCGAAATTTCGTACGGTTAATTTTTCATTATAAAATATTAAAAATTAAACCTATTTCTGAACGGCTTATAAGGAGGAGGGTCCAACAAATAGATCCATGTGGTCAATTTTTATGTCAAATTATTACCATAAACAAAATTTTCAACGATTCGAATTTTCATTAAAACGTTTTCAATTAAACCGTTTTAGCATATAAGTGCTTACATTTCATTTGACTCCTTATATACGGTGGTGTTCAAAAAATAGACCGACGTGGTCCAAATTCGGTAAGATTGATTTCTCTGTCAATTTGCTATTATAAACCCATTTTCACAATGAAATATTGAAAATTAGATGCTTTTACCATATACTGACTATACGACGACTTTTCATTTAAAGAGTTATATGGGGAATGGTCGAAAAGGTGAACCGATACAAACTATTTTTAACAGCGTTCGTCCTTCAGTTAAAGCACGTCAGTGTAGCAGATTTCATCCAAAATATCTCAAAAATTTCAAACTTTAGGAAGAACCCAAAACTACATGGTCAGACATCAGACAGACGCACAGACAGAAAATGATTGTGAGTGGATCGGTATAATAAAACGTGGGTCTACCTTAGGCCCTTCTGTGTACAGGGTACCACAAGTCGTGTAGGGGACATTTATGTACACTAAGACCCGCTTTGCGTCATTCCACTCTGCGTCTTTTGGTTTGTGTTGCCATATTTTCGATTTAGATTGCTTTTTTTTCTCTCAAAAAAGACTCGTCCGAAAAATATTTATGATTGAAAATTTTTAAATTTCGAGGAATTTTCGAATTTAAAATTCGAGGAATATGTTTTTCTCAACTCCACTTTCACGTAATATGCATTTTAGTTGTTTTCCTGTTTTTAGACTTTCATGTTGTTTAGCTGAAAAAAATTAATAAAATATTCTTGATTTGAATTTTCGAATTTTAAAACATTCACATATGTAACATATTTGGATGGTTGCTTTTCACAGTGCCAAGTTTTTTATTGAAGAAAATCTCTGAAACATTTCTTATCTACAATCGAATATTTTAGATTTTAAATCATGCGTAGAAAAATCTACATTGGTAAAATTAGTAATAAAAAAAAGTTTATAACTTTGAATAGAAAATTAGACATTATATGAGGATAATGTGATATTGTTCATTTATTTAGTTGAATTTTTTCAGTTGTTTTGTTTTAAAAAGAAAAATTATATTTTTGTCAAATTTCCGTCACTCGTGAACATACATACGTGGTGTACTTATGTACTACAATCAATAAAAAAAAATGTCTAAACTTGAATATTTCTTGATCTTTAAAAGTTGCTATCCCATATTGCAAAATATATTCGCTTCCCAATCTTATATAATTTGTATTTTTTATATTTGTCATAATTATATTTTTTTGAATACGCTAAACTAGATAACATCGATGATTCATACCTGCATAATGATCTTATTGGCGATTTGTAGTAGAAAATAGCTGCACGTCGTTATGCGGTTGTGACATAAAAATTCGATTCAACTCACAAAATTATTGAAATATCTCTGGTATAAGTGTCTAGAAAATGTTGTGCAATTAAGCATTAAAAAGCAATATCTGCGTATCATTTCACACTGGAATGGTCAATTATGTTGACTATGGTTGTTTCTCTTTTTTAATTTTTTTTTTCGTATTTTTATTTTATTGTTATTACTGTTTATACGCTATCACCCAATTTTATGGCTTTGTTATATATTTCATTGTAATCAGTTGCAGTACAAAGAGGTAATGGAAGAATATTTATAATTACATATATATATATACATATATATATATATACGTATATATTTATATTGTATACATTAATATATCGCCTCTATACACGAGCAAGGTTTATTTGCCTTACCTTTTTAATAGTTTAAAAACCAAGCACAAATTTTTAATTCATTTTCTTTTAATAAACGGGTCTTTTAAAGCAAACAATTTTCAAATCATAGCATACTTTAAGGGATTTACAGAAAAAACTGCATCAGTTCAAACCGCTCCGAAATGGTACTTAATTATAGAGTAATCAAATATTAAGTTAATGATATGAACATAAAGAGATTAAAAAATAAAAGTAAAATACATATCTCTTCTGTAATTCAATTTTATAAAATATATAATGAATTAAATATTTTTTCGGTAATATGTTACAAAATTTCGAGAGTTTCGATATTTAGCTGTATTTAACTCTTATTGGTACAAATCTCTTTTAAAATGATATCTTTACTCTTAAATCATTTTCAATGATATCAACTCTTGAATAAAATAAAAAAGTCGCTTAGTATATTGCATTTGTATGGAATTAAATTAATGTTATCAAATACGGCACTATTCATTTTAAACATTATTATAGCACTATAGGGCGTATTATTGCGTTTCTAATGCTGAAATGTTTTTGCAAGCTCCGTCCATCTGCCTATCTGCTGGAAAAATCTTCAAATTCAAGACATTTGTGCAAGTGTACTCCTTATTAAATGCCTGCATTAAGCATAGAATCTGCTGATTTGACAGAACATGTGGTTACCGTAACCCAACCGTAAAACGAAAAATAATACCAGAATCCAATATAACATGACTTCGGAAAAGTAGTTCTAATCGAATTGTTAAGAAAGTATCGCCCATCAAAAATTTAATTAACAGTGGGTTGAATGTATTTGCAGATTAATTATATAATTAGTAGACGAGTCATACAAAATTTTCCTTTGTCAGAGTATCATACAATTGCAATTAATATAAAGGGGGGGTTTACAAATCATTGTAAAAAATTCGACTTTCGTATATGGTCATGTATAAAATTTTGCCCTGCAATAGGCGTATTTCCCAATTATTTGTATTATATACGAATCTTGACGTTTAGAATGTAGTGTGTTGTTTATTCCGCGTTCATTATTCTACGATGTTAAAACAAGTAAAAAAATTATAAACCTCATGTTCACTAGTATGCTTCTTTCAGTCGCACTAAATGTCCATTGAAAATATTAACTTGGCAACATTCTTTTGGATAACTCACGCTCTTTCTTGGAATTGGAGAAAATAAATTTCTAGTTACTCTCATTTAGTTGCTATCTATTAATTATTGAGACTGTTTTTGTTTTCATTACTTTTTCACTTAGATTTGTAAAATTCTGTACTACAATAGTAAACGTGTTCATCAATATTTACAGAATACGACTTTTATTTTGCAAAACAATAACAACACACAGTTCTATACACAACATATTAAGAAGCCTCCAAATTATACAGCAATAGCTTAAAATTATCAACAGTATCCTATAAAGTCTATGAATAAATTTACATTTAGAGAAAATATTATGTATCGCATATTGAAATCAAAACATATAAGGGAAATAAAACGCTTTTTCGATCTGTTAGGCAAAAGTTTACGAAATCTCTTAAGCGTGATGGGTCTTCTAAAGCGTTCTGGGTCTTGTAAAAGAGATTTTGAGATGTCATTGAAACACTTTGTTTTTGTAAACGTTCTACAATGATTATCCATTAAAGCCATCAGCGAACTAGGATTTATCTTTTTTAATACTTGGGAAAAATAGAAACCACGTTTCTGTTAAAGATGATTTACTTCGAACCGGATGTGGAGCAATCTTTTTTCAATCTTTTAGGCTGCGTGAAGTGTTAATACCTACGGCAAATCCGAAGCACATGCTTTATTTTTTTGGAGCCTGGTACTTTTTTTTAACGAACTAGGTACGGTTTTGATTGCAGTTTAGAAACTCGAAAAGTGTTGACTGTACAAAAAACAATACACTCAAACTTTCGAACAATTTCTATGAGCACATTTTTTCTGCCAGAGCATTCTGCACAATTTAATTGCATGCCTAATATTACATCTGAGATCTATCTTTCTTTCTTTGAATACTAAACAAAAAAGGTTTTATAGGAACACGAATAAACAAAAAATTCAGGTAATCTATGCGATCTCCTCTCAAAAGTAAACAAAATTTACAATTACAATGCCGGCAATAGTTATAATCAAAAAAATTTCATCTCCTCTCTTTTATTTTGAAAAAATAAGAAGGTGCCCGACTCGTTAAACGAAAAACAAACAGAATTAATGAGAATAATTCAGCACATACAGGAGTTTTACTCTGAATCATATCTATTCCTTTTAAATATATTTCTTCACAATTCCTTCTAAGTGGTAAGAGAATTAAACAAAAAAGAAGAGGGAAGAAACACAAACTGTACGCCATGAACGCTTCAGTCGTGTAAGTTGGCCTCCTTATTGTAAACTTTTATTTGAGAATAATTTTTTATGATGCAGAGAGGTAAAACTAAAGAGAGAATCTACCAATTTAAAAATTGAATTATTGCTGTGCATTTCTTACAGACGGCATGGAGGAGGCTTTTTGGTTTCGCCTGAGAATAAAATTGTTTTTCTCAGAGTGAAATGTTTTCTCTTCGCTTAGTTTTCGTTGTACGAATTTTCTCTTTAGTATAATATATATCACACAATTTCAGTCAGTTCGGATTAATTTAGTTTAACTCATGTGTGAAAAAAGAGAAATATATAAAGAGAGAGATTCACCTTTTTTTAACAATTGTTTATGATTTTTTTCCTTCGGTTTAGTCTTCTTATGAAATGTACAGCAAAGTAAATTTACTCTGAGAAATAGAAATTTGTTCAAAGAGAGTTAAATTTCTCATCAAAGCCAAAAAGTTCGCCAGCATGCCTTTACTTTATTTCGAGTGGAGTCAGTTTAAAAAATTTTTTGAATAATAAAGGTAGTAAAGGAGATTAAAATTTCTTATCGGCAGTTTGTGCGATAATAATATGCGTAAATATATATAATATAATATTGAGATGGAAACTATTAACAATACACAAATACTCTTACTTATGATTAATTAATTAATTAAAATAAATTTGTATTTCTATTGTCGCTGTTTTCAATTTTAACGTGAGAGTTGCATAAAAACGGGGATAAATCGCGAAATTTGTGTGAAATAATATACGTAAATATATATATAATAACGAGCAAAAAATTATTTTATATAGGATTAATTAATTAAAATATATTTAAAAAATCGGCCTTAATTTAATTTTTACAATTTTCGGTTAGCATTGTTATCGTTATTACTTTCAGTATTTTCACTTGAAGCCTTTGTTAATTTTGTGCCGAAGAAAGGGTGCTTCATATATATGTTTTAATACAACTTACGGCGCGTCTTAACGTGTTGTGTGCTCTATTGTTATTGTAATATAATAGTAAGCTGCTGCATTTAAATGTGAAATAAATAAACGAATGGCAATATTGTTAATATATACGAGTAGTATGAGTGTACTTAATAACATGCAGCATTTTGCAGTTACTCCAGTTACACAAGCATAAAGAAAGAAAAAAAAATTGGTAAATAAAAATAAAGTAAAAAAGGGAGAATATAATTAAGTAAATAAACGCTGCTATGTAAAGCGCAAGTAACAAAAAAAGAAGAGTTGTAAGCGTTAAAAAAAAAAGAAGAAGACATACGATACAGTTTCTACTGCACATGGTATGTAAGCGATATAGTGTTTTGTTAAGGTAAAAAAAAATCGAATAAAAAATTAATTAATGAGGTGTTTAAGTTCACTCATTACTGTTAATAACGAAGGGAAGAAAATTTCATTTGACAAGGAAACTTCAAAGGTAATAAAACAAAAAATATATAAAAATTGTGGAAAACTTACATTTATAATTACCTTTTAGGTGTGTGTGTGTGTGCATTTGCATGAGAATCGTGCTGCAATATGTAATTTACAAAATGTTGCTTAACCGGTTTTTTGCTTTTTCTGAACTTTCCTGGATCGATTCAGCCAGCCACTAGTACACAATTAACTTGTACCGCGTAACTTCACATACACACGCACAGATGCTTCTACGAAAATTAAGATTTTTACACTAAAGATCGTTTGACTGGTTTTACCAGTTGTCTGACTTTGCTGTTGGAGCTGTTGCTACTGTTGTTTTTGGTGTTGTGTGTTTATGTATCGATTAAAAAAAGAAATAAATAAAAAAATGAAAAGAAAAACAAAACTAGCTTCGCGTCTAATAATAGCCCAGAGAATTGTATAATATTCCAAGAGGTTCGTGGCGGGTTGATTTTTTGCCTTTTTAATCAATACTTCACGTTATTATCTTTATTTTTTTTAATTTTATTTGTTTTACTTATGCGTATAGTCGCCTGGTTTGTCTACGAAAAGTTAGTATGAAGCTTTGGATGAAATGATTTTTAGAAAAACTGTCAAAGAGACAGAGCATCCGTATAGTTTTTCTAGAGGACTCTAAAGTTGAACAATTCACTTCGTAGCGTTAATAAAATCTATACAATCAACTGGTCCGGCAATATATAAGATAGCAGAAGGGGAATGCTTTGCTATTTGAATTTATTGAAAATGTAAAAGGTTTCTTGAACCTTCAGTAAACATTACATGTATTTATCAAAGTTGAACATGAAGAACAAGTTAAACTTGTTCCTGGTGAAACTATAACATAAAAATTTGCAAGCCAAATGAAAAGTGAAGCTTGGTTTTAAGACGAATCTAAGGTAAAATGACTTCTAGCTCTCAACTCGGGCCGTGTTAGCAAATTTATTGATTCTCTTAGGTGATTCCCATAAGTTTTTAAATCAAGCTTTCTAATCGCAGTTATTTCAATATTATAAATGTTATGCCTGGCAAGAGGATCACACTCCGTTGTCAATCTGATCGTTGAAATTAATTTGAGAGGACATAAGTAAACTTTTAACTTTCTGTCTAATTGTAAACACAGCGAAGACAGACAGCTGGACTCTAAATCATATTAGATTTTGTAAGAGTTCGACTTTTTATTGCAGAATTTTCATTTAGGCTAGAGAATTTCAATTAGGTTACGATGGTCAATCGCCGATGTTGAAACGTTATTAGTCTAGTTTCAGGGTTCAAACCATGAGGACTATAAAAACACATCAAACAGACGAACAACTATGGCTGATGGATAAAAAAACTGAATTAAATTAATAATCCTTAAAAGTTGCAAGTGCAAAAATGAGCGCAACCAGCCCAATACAGCGAGGAAAAAAGTATCAATTGTCACTTATAAAAAAAAATAGTAATTTTAGATGGGTCGTTTGCATATATTTATCAGAGGCATTTAAAATTTAAGTGCAAAAACATTCCAAAGCGATTACTCAACACGCTCTCAATTAAAAAAAAAAAAACTTTGGAAAATTTTCTTTTCTTTATTAAATATTTCATTCAAATTTTTCATTTTTAATAGTGAGATGAAACGCCCAGATAATGTTAAGAATCTGAACATAGTGTTTATTTTTATTTGGGTCTTTCAATTCTAACTCTGCAAGATTGAAAATTAGAATGTAAAATTTATTCATAACTGATTTTTACAAGTCAAAACTGAAAAGGAACTTACTACCTGAAGCAGGTCTCTGACATTATGCTCGGCAATTAATCATAAAAGAAAATAATGCCTTTTCTTGCTTTAGTTGTTGTGGCTTGATATCAAATTTGATATCCGGGAGCAATAATCCCAATAAATAGCTCTAACATTAATTCTGTAGTAAAGCAATATTGTTGACTCACCAATCATTGCAAAAGAAACAAAAAGTGCTTGTGGGTGCTCTGTGTCTTGTGATATCTCAGTGATGTTGTTCAGAATAGGCTTAATACGGTGCTCAGAGACTGGTGTCTTTACTCTGCATACTTGCCCCTAAGAGGGTAATTGTCTAAGTTTCGTCATCTGTCCGTCTTGTTTTCATTCTAGGCGGATTCAAACTACAGCGCGCAATTTTTGAAATATTTTGCTGAACCACTTTTTCGATCCCCTCCGATATAATAATTTATTTTAAAATGTCGTTAAATGAATAAATGTATTAAGCGAAGTGGTGTAGGGTATTTAATGATGAGCGGTGTTCTACTATAGCATTTTTACTTGTGTTTTTTTTTTTTTGTTTTTCGAGCATATTGAAAGATTGGAAAACTCTGACTGTTGTTGTCAGTATGCCAAACAGGGCCAACGAACATAATCTTTGACAGTATATTGATGACGGTGATCTTGTTTTTTTTTTATTGATGATCCAGTGATCGAAGTTAATAAATATTAAATTGACAAGACATTTTACGATCATCTTCAAGAAACGATATCGTGTTTTTGGTTTTACCATAAATTTGACTTTATTTCATCCTTAATGAATTCTCAATTTGTAAGGAACTTGAAGCTTTAATTACATATGCAAAAGCCTTCACAGTTGCACTCTTTACTGTCTTTGATTGGCACGCTTGTTTACCATCTCTATACAGCGCAATGGACTATTATATATTTCCACATAGACTTGTGGTGTTATAGACTTTGATTTTAGCAATTCATTTTCTAAGAAAACGTCTCATCTGATTTTCTTATTTAGAATTTGATGTTTAATTTATATGCGTTGTTTTTCAACCTAATATTTTATGAAGCACTGATAATTGATAATGAAGCAGTGATAATTTTTATAGTGTAAATAAAAAGGATATTTAAAAAAAAACTCAACGTACGAAAGTAAATTTTTCTTTATTTTAAGACTTTGAAAACACTGATGCACACAATGGCTGCAATTGCTAATTATTCTGTGCAACCTTACTTGCGTCATGTCTCCGCCTTCAAGCAATCTAAGCCGCGGTCTAAACGGAGAAACGGTGAAGGTGGTCCAGTTCTCTGATGAGCACCCATAGCTCAGTTGCCGCTTTGGTAAAATTGTTTAATCATTTCGAAACGTTTAGGAATCTTGAATCGCTCCTCGGTTTGCAGTTGTAATGCACATTTTCAAATCTGGAAAAACATGTATTTCAAATTGGAAATTACAATCTTCAAAAATGTCCCTTTTAAGAAAAGATTCTTCACATATATACGTACATACATAGCATATACCTATATACATATGCATACATGTATTCATGTATATACATACATACACATTAGGGGTGGAAATAAATTTTGCCAATTGAAATCGGTTGTTTCGTAAAACGTACATGACGCGTTCAATTTTCCAAAAATTTTGGTTATAGAGAACATGATGATGCTTCGACGGTATAGGTTTCAGTTATTTACAAGTTATTGTTCAGCATATATCAAAGTGTAAAGAGATTCACAGCGTTTAAGCCGTCGCATGTTTTTTTTTGATCTTAAGTAGGACTACACTAAATGCGTAGCTGAAGCTATGGAAATGATTAAGTTGGCTAGGAGCGAAAATATCGTAAGCAAACTGAACAAAAAGTTGTTTGCGAGATTTTGTACACAAAATTGTAGTCTTAAAAACGATGAAAATTCGTGTACGTTCGCCCATTCCTAGCAAGGCCAACATTTGGAGGACCTAGAAACATTTTCCGAATTGTGGCGTATTCTCTCGACCTGCCCCCGTCTGATTAGCAATTGTTCAGATCGATGCAGTCATATTTAGCATACCAGGGTCCCTGCAACGTAGAACATGCGAGAAGGGGTCGACGTCTTTTTCGCCTCGAAAAAATGAAATTCCACCCGCGAAAACACTCGCAACCTACTCAATAAGAGGCAAAAGACTAGATAATGGTGATATTTAGATTATTAAGCTTTGTTAGTGAATATGTTTAAGAAGTTTGAGTTTTACTAAACATGGACAAAACTTATTTTCACACCTATTATATCAATATAAAATTGTAAAACAAACTTGGCATGTTTGTCCGTCCGTCTGTCTCTTTACTGTTAATATTCTTCCGGTTGCAAAAATTAAGATACCATCTTCAAATTTGGCAAAAAACATTGCAAGTTCTTTTACATAAGTCGGAATTGAGAACGATCCAAATCGGTCAAAGAACACGCAGCTTTTTCTCATGAGACACACATTTATATACAAATAAATGTTTTTACATACAACAGATGCAACAAGATCAGCTGGTTACAGTGCGTCATGAGTCCTTCCGTCTAAGCGAAGCTATCGCTAGGAAATACTATCAATAACAATTGATGCAATTAGACCAACGGCAAATGAGCGCAATATGAGGCCATAATGATATTCGCTTCCAATTAACGAAATTCGCCCAGAAAACCTTAGGAGCACTGAGTTAGAACATGTTTTTCTCTCCACTGCACTTACTCAAAATTATAATTTTCGATTAACACACTGCTTTCATTCAATGACAGTACTGTCAACGGCCAAAAATTGGAGCGTCTGGTGTTTACTTTGATATTTTGTAGCTGATAGTTATGCGCAAAACACTGCAATGAAATACATTTTACTATTTTCTTAAAATAAAAAATCTTTTTTATTAAAAATATGCTAAGGAATTTTCGTGTTATGTAAATAAACTGCATGGCGTCTCTGGTACGTAGTTAATACAAATCGAAGGACAAACAGACAGTCCTTCGACAACGAACAAGCTCGCACCGATTGATGATACTTAATACGTGGATTCACCAATGTATTTGTTTGCCCTCAATAAAGGCAAAGGCATACCGTTTTGCGGTCATTATGGAGCGCTTTAATTCTTAAAAAAAAAATTGGAAAGTATTGATTCCGAAAGGAAATTCATGCATATATATACAGAGATGGACAGAAAAGTAAGTGTATGTTGTTTCATGTTGGTAGCGGGTACTCTTTTTTAAGAAGTGAGAACATTATGCTTTTAGAGTAACGTTAAATGTAAACAAAAACTTTAGAGAGACCCACTTGAAAAATATCGTATGTTCCCAGGTGGACAATAACATAGGCGTATATACAAACACTTAAAAATGGCACGATATTGTGTACTTAAAAATAATCATTTCGATAGAAATCAATGCAGGCAGTCAGTACATGGTATAAACGCTATCATTTTTAAAGACAGTTTCGAGTTTTGTGGGCATGGATAAAGTGAATTGTCGCAGGTCTCTACTGGTATATTATATCATACTTTTTGAATATTTTCCCACAATTCGGGTTTATTGCTACAGGAAACATGACGTTTCAGTTCCCAAATGTTCTCAATAGAATCGTGGCTTGGAGAACGGCCATTTTATGCTCCTGGGACCACACTTTCATCAAAGTAGATAAATGTTTCGGATCATTATCCTGCTGGAATTTCCATAGAAGTGACTGATTTTCTTTGGCATGCGATAACATTGCAGTTTCGAGAAGTTTTTATATACAAATCTATCCATAGCGTTTTTTAAAAATGTCACATCGACACTCTCCCAAGAAATGCAATATCATATAGTAAGATATCTTCCGCCATGCTTGGCTGCTTGTTTAGTAAATTCAATGTGGAATTTTTGTTTTGGCCGAAGTACATTTTTTCTCTGTTCCTTCACAAACAAATTTAAATTTCGTTAGTCGCCTCAAGGCGTCTTCTGGTCTGCGTAAATTTTCGTAGGCTACAACAAAGAGTTTCCTCTTCTCCAAATGACTTTTAGAGCTATTCTTCTTAGTAGATCGGCACCTCATAATCGGGATGACACAGCACTCCCAATTTAATTGGAAATTGCTCTAAACGACTTGAGGAGATCTCGCTTTGGTAAAATTATCATGTGATTACCGGAACCAGGAGAAGTTTTTTTTAGCGTTTTCCAATCCTTTTTTTAATGTTCAAAGCATTCATGACATTGCATTTCTTTCCCAAGAGATACAATATTTACTAAGGAACTTTTACTAATGAACTTTTACAGCAAAATATTACACAAAACGCTTTACTTGTCAGTTTACAACTTTAAAGGCGACGCACCTATTTCATTGTCTAGGTGAAAAAGCTGCTAAAGCAACATAAAAGCCTCCAACTTTTTACTGCAAGAACTGACCCATGTGGATTTCCGGGAATTAATGTCAGACAGTTTTGCCACAAACAAAAACGTTGTGTGAGCTTTGTAGAAGCTACCTTTTACAATTTCTAAGACGTAGAACTGAAAAATACATCTCGCATCTATTCATTAGGTTGATTCATACTTGTGCATATTCAAAATTTTCAACGAAATCACTCAATGTTGCAAAGTTTTTTACACAACTTATAACCACGATCTTTATTGGGATGTGAACAAAAAAAAAAAGAAAAAACGTAATGACATAAACTACGTCAATCATGATTTTTATAAGGCGAGCTTGTCATTAAAATATTTTAAAAATTTTCCGTATAAAACCTTTAAAATAATAATAACGCATTCGTTATTGGATGGTTTGAGGAAACATTGTAAGCTTTATTTAACTGAGTGACTAACTATGCTGCATTCATCTTTACACAATTTACTAGAATTCGTTAAGCGAGTTGTTGGTCCATATGTTTGTTCAAAAAATTTTGAAAACTGCGATTACCAGATTTTCCAAAAGATCATCCAAATCCTCTTATAAATGTCTAGCTGGTTTGTTTATCTTGCTTTTAACCAAATAAATAACGGCCTAAAATGTTTTCAAAGTCACTTTTTTTCTTCTGATTTGCGTACTTAATTTAAACTTAACTTTTTTTTTTTGTGTTTCATTGAGTTTTTATAACATAACTCTTAGTTATTACTGTGTTCATGCTATGCTAATGCATGAAATCCATTTCATTGAAAGTTCTTATAAAACTCAACCAAGAAAACAATCATCGTGTGTATTAGTCCATACCTCCTAAATTTATTTTTGTGTTTTCTCTGTTTACCTTCTAACTTCTTATTTTCTTTTCAAGATAAATTTTAAAAAACTGGTTGATGAATGCTAACGAGGAACAAATGAACACACACACCCACACGCGCAAACATATCTATATAGTCATATTCCGATGCAGCCAAACATGCATACTTAACAGACAAATGGATGGTATAACGAAAAAAGAGAAGAAAAGGCTCAAAGAAGAAGAAGAAAAGAAAACAAACACGATTCCATGGGCACTTAAGATTAGGTAACAAACGTACAGCTGACTGAATTTTCGATTGTCTGTACAGTCGCTTTCAAAATAATAGCAGACAATCCTCACAGACCGTTTATTCTGGTAATGGTGGCGTAGTGGTGTGGTGTCTTGTTGTTGTCAATTTAATTTCTCCTTGTCGTGTTCTCTACCATCATACATCGTCTTATATTTCTTATTCTGGCGGTTTTCAATATCAAAATTAATCGTTGCATCGATAATCACAGTTTGTTTGTAAAAAAATAATTTTCTTTTCGAATTTCGCATACTCTGCTTACACAGATATGATATCCATTAAGGTACGTATTACGTGCAGTTGGTGAAAAAACCAGAAATTATATAAATCTAAGGTTTACGTTAGGCTTTCATTTATGTTTACATTTAACAATATAACAAGTTACGTATGCCATTTGAAATAAATGATGAACATACCTGACTCCATTCTCAATACTTTAAAAAGTTTAAATAAAGTTGGCGTACTCTACTGATTGCCAACAATGGATACGAGCTGTGTTTATATTTATAATTAAATGCATGATGGCTAAGTGAAGGGTGCAAATTTAATGTTACCTTCATTTCCAGTTTCATTTTAAAAATATAACGGTTAGCTTTAGTTACGTTTAAGAGTTTTGCAAAAAGTGTTCATAACGAAGGAGAAATAAGGCATTTTTATATAAAGAATGAAAGTTGCATTTAAGACATGAGTAAACTTTCATCAGAATGCGCCAGGTCATGGAGTGCAGGGATTTCACTTAAATTACTTTGAATTAACAGGGCAGCCTGCTCTTAAATTAGAGCTATTTTAAGCCCACGATAAATAGATTTATAAAGACTTATATAGGATTCGGAATCCTAAGATTGAGGTAGCGGAATAGAGGGACTTTGCCAGCAAAGATTATCAAAACTTTCTATATTCAGTTCGCCAGTCTGCTTCGTTTAGAAATAAAGCAATCGATATGTAGATTTCATGCTAATTTTACAACGTCCTCTAAATGTATATAAGCAAATCCTAAACAATAGGTTTTTCAAAGAAGTCTGCTTTATAAATATTAGATACATTGCAAGATATCCAGAGTTCATTAAATAACGATATGCTTAATAAGAAAGAAGAAAAGTTGTATAAAATTGTTTTTTATGGTAATATATTTTTTTTCTTCTTTTGTTTAAACGATCAATCACTCAGGGGATATCCCCTATTCGCGTAACACTGTGACGGCCAGAAAGAAGAAGTGAGTGATACAGGGAGATGACCTTAGGATATTGGATTTTTGTGTTCAGTGGGTAAGTGTTACGTCTTTACCGACTGAACACTCACAATAGCTACGATCAGAGTAAACTCTGCTGCACTGAGACTTGAACCCGCAAATACTGACTTATTAGTCGCGATTCTTAACTAGCCGGCTACTCTTGCGGACAATATGGTGCATTCAAACTCTTACGGACGTATTGTGAGCAACGTGTCAGTCACAAATTTCAAATTAATTTTGTGACTTATTGGTATTCTAATGTCTGATAAAAAATTTTGAAATTAAAAAAAAATCGCAAATTATGACACTCTGATCAGCAGATCACGAATAATTTCGGAAACGAAAGTGACAATGTTAAGATAGGTGTATCTGTCATAACTTCATATCTTTAAAGCAGGCACTGTGTTACTTCACAACTTTTAACACTGTTTTCGTCCGTTTTAGGTTCACTACCAATATTTATTGATCGATGAATGTATTATTTTTGCGAGTTTTAAATTTTCAACATACGACAAACAAAAACTTGTAGAAACACTTGCTAAAACGGTATTGGAAATGACTGAACCAGATCACGATACTGAGCTATTAAAGGCTTCCTCGATTGCATCGGCGCGAAAACGCACTACATTGTTGCACCTGTGGCTCTCAAAGTCCAAGAAGAGTAGTCAAACAATTTCTCCAATTGTCAAACGATGTTGACTAATTTATTTTTTGGCCTAAAGTTGAAGCTTTAAATGTAGAAGACGTTTATTCTTAGCTGGACGGCGCCATTTGCCACACAGTTCATGGCACAGTAGCTCCGTTGCACGAGGGAAAAGCCACCTGCTGCTAAATGAAAAATCTTCGCTGACTAAGCAGCCTCGTCAAATTTGGAATAATTAAATCACAAGTTTGTGTCAAAATTTAACAAGTAAGGGAATCATGTTCGGCATGTGCCTGAGCCCATTACGTTTTTGTTAGAACGACAAAACACAAAAAGTGGAATTTTGATATTTGAACTGTTGGTGGCTGTGGCCGATTTTTTCCGTTTACGTTAACGAAAATTTTTGGTCGTTGCATCTATTTTAGCATATGGGTAACGGGCGAAAAATCCAATTTTTTTCTCTTGAAAACAGAGATGTATTGTGGCCGTATCCTTCGATTAATCTTGCCGATTTACAGTACTAGCTTGTGCGCAAGAATTTTCAAGTTTTTTTCTAAATTTGAAGCGGACATTTTTAGAAGAGTCTTTATCATAGACATAATACAGATGACAGACAGATGGACATGCTTAAGTTGCTGAATTTCCGTCTGCGTGTTGCAAAAGTTTTGACCAAAATGGCGGCACAGCCATATTGAAGGGTATGAGGGTGAAGTGTATAAAAATATTTACTCCAGGGAGCGGACATTATCCGAGTGTTAGCGCGTTTTTGCTCATCTCTGATGGATATGAGCAAACTATCTGTGATATGCCGTTATCAATACTAGCTAAGATTAACATACGTGTAATTCACATCTTATACACTGTTCCTTATCAAAACAAAATTTTGATTCACCGTCCGTATGTCCGTCCCTTACCCTTTTTTTGTTTGAGCCTTCAACTTAATAAATCTTGAGAGATACTTGAATTGTATACATATTAGAAAATGAATGTGCGTGTGTAAAGCCTAATATAGCTTTCACAACTCGGTTTAAAAATATTTCCAACCCTGCCAAAACTATTGAAAATCTTTACGTATTTAGTAAAGCACAGATCGAGTGTTAAGTTTAGTGAAACTAAAAGCTTTAGTTGACTTCAAAAGTCAGTGAAATTAACAATAAAGTGAATGCATAAAGAAAATTTGAAGATTTTAAATTTTTCAAGGTTCAATTTTTTTAGTTAATATTATCTTTAAAAGCGGTATACCTCGAAAATTCAGCTTAAAGCGATATCGAATGTGATATCTTTAACCAGTATCTCGTTGTGATTTAAATGTAGCTTACAGCAATATCGACGATTTCCAGTGCGTAAAGAAAGGATAAAGATTTACAAAGTGTTAAGTGTAAAAATGTCGTCACCTGGTCTTCCATAAGAACGTTTCAACGCATTCAAACGACTGCTATTAAACAGTTCTGCAATTTTGACGAATAAGGTATTTTAGTTGAAAAAAAAAACAAAAAAAAATAAAAAAAAGCTTTCATATCACACAATAATAATGCTTACGACGACAACGAAAGTGAGTTGTCTTTTATATTCAAAAAATAATTCCCACTGAATTTGTTTATTTTAATTAAAAATCTTTTACTTCTTTCGTTTTATTTTTTATTTGTTTTTCATTTGCTTCGCTTTCTCACTCTTTCTGCAGTTTCTCATCCATATAAAATTCAATAAACGCTATGTAATTATGTACGTATATATATGTATGTTACCTTTATTATATTCTTATTGCACTGTTTTTCGTTTTATCTGTTTACAGGCAGTGATTCATTGTGTATCGAGCTCCATTATTACCGCTGACGATGTCGTCACTGATGTTCTGGATGCCATAAATGCCATAATATGAAAATCCATACAATATAATAAAAAAGCAAGTGAATAAATGAAAAATAAAGTATATTGAGCTGTGAAATCAAGTGTAAGAATCTGAATTAAAGTGAAGAGACAAAAAATAACAAACAAGAGAGAAGACATCAAATGTGCTTAATAAAAAAACGGAAAAAAGCAAAAGTTTACGTTCTCGCGTTTGTGTATGAATATCGGTGCATTTGCGTACTCGTGTACTTATGCGCCTGACATTAACACATAATTTCATTTAAACATATTTTCACCGGAAACCGATTCGCAAATTAAACATTAATCAAAAGCATTTAAAGGGCAAGACTTAAGTAAACTCTTCGAGCGAATGCTGCTTGAATGCCTGCAACAACGATCCTTAGTCCGTTGTTAAATATCGCAATGTCGATATCTTTGTGTTGTTGAATTTGGTTTTACTTCGATTTTATGAACATTCATGCTGCGTGGAAACGGTAAGTCTTTCTCACCACAATCTGTCGTTGCTGTTATTAAATAAAATAACTCAATAATTGTTAAGCATTATTACGGATAAACGGACGATAAAGCTATACAGGGCAGAATAAACGATATAATTTGTTTATTAAATAGAATACGAAACAAAGAAATAGGATTACTTTTGTTTCACTTATAAATTAAGAAAATTAATTCAATTTATTATAAAACCAAGTTAACGGCTTACTTACTTAAACGAGAATTTTCATAAAGCTTTGTAAGATTCTTAGACGGCACGTAGATAACTTAAGATGGCTTCGTTTAATACGTAATGAGTAGAGCTTCTACAAAAAGATAAGGTTCACTTCATTTTCTTGTAAAAAAAATTAAAAAAAAAAACCCAATAATAATTTCTATCTGACTGGAAAAGACCTGTTTTTAAAATTGTGTGAGAAGTGACGCAAGTATTTCTCTTATATAAGAGCATACAGATCTACTGTAAGGAAGCGATGTAAACACAGTACAGTTTATAGAAAAAAGTATAACAGAAGATCTTATAAAACGATATGAAAAATCTGAGGAGATTAACGTCTGATATAGAGGTAAGGTATCTGAATGAAAACATATGAGTCTATCCATCTTTTTATAGAAAAGAAAATAGTAGAGATAGTCTTCTCAAGTTTGGCGATATACCAATCGATATCTTATTTGAACTTGGGAAAATCTTCCGGAAGATTACATATCTGTAATATATAAATTTTAAATACGCTTATAAAAGGACATTGCATTGAAAAGGGGATGAACTAACCTATTCTCTTATATAGGATGACAAATCATTTACCTACAGGATGTTTTGTAAAAGAAAAGGTAAAATGATCTTATTTATTAACGTTTTATGAAGAAGTTCATTATTAAAATTTTTCTGTTGAAAATGATATAACCAAAAAGGTCATTCACGGCCTGTTGTGCACAGTTAAAAATCACGAAGACACTTTCCAAAATATAGTTGTGAACATTTTCTGCATAACACTTACAGGACTAGATTTTATTGAGGACGAGGTAAACTAAAATTACCGAAAAATCTTATAAGATGACGTGTGCCGTAGCTATAAAATGCCTTTTATATGGAAGATGTAAAAAATTTCCTTATAAAAGAAACTATAATCAAAGCTATGTTCTTATATATATACAAACATATATATAAATATGTGTGGTATATATAGAGAATTTTTGTTAATTTCTAAACGAAAATCATTATTATTTTTATACTCTTCGTCTGATTTATTGTTATCACATCTAAGTAGAAAGATAACAGTTTCATTGCCTTCACTTTTTCCTCTCATCTTATGAAAATACATTGAAATTAAAATTAAATTGATGTAAAAATATGCAAAAAGATCTCTTGTTTTCCTTAAAATAAATAAATAAAGGTATTTCTGTACTATGTAACTTTATTGATTGCCAGCTATTAGTAAACAAGTAAGAAAACTATATTCGGTCGTGACCGAATCTTTTATACCCAACACCATTATCTTAAAGAAGAAAAAAAGGTAAGAGAAGCAAGTTTTCATGCTCTATAGTAGGCAGTGGCTGATTTTTTCTATTATCGAAAAAAGAATTGCCGCATAGACGTGCCAGAGTTTCAGGTGTGTCCTTGGAAAAGTTTAGGTTACTTTCAAATTCTTTTGCCAATTTGTAGGCGATGCGTTCATTTTTGCTAACGGGAGAATGTTTACCACAGATACTACGCAGTTGGGCAGACGGGCGGATGGACAAACGAACGGACAGAAGTGCTTATTCCGAATTGAAATTCCCTAAGCACTTACATACTTTATAGTGTTTTGAAGCTTGTTTTTGCGTGTTATAAAGGTTTTGGAAAAAAATTAAATTTTGATACACTATCGCATTGGGCAGGCGCAGCAAACTTTTCCATTTTCGTACAGGTACTACAGCATCGAACGTAGAATTTGCATTCAAATTTTTATGGGTTTATACCCTGCAGTTTATGAGTAATGAGCAAAAAGCCAATTTTTAATTTGTTGTGAAAAATAGAGGTGTTCTTCGATTACGTGGTACTGTAGGCGTGTCAGTGTTTCTGTCAAATTTGAAATTGATAGTTTAATTTTTGCGGCCACAAGAACGGACGTTACACAGACGGACATAATTCAATCGATTTAGAATTTAATGCTGACCATGAATATATACACTTTGTAGGGTCTCAGGGGTATAAAAAGAGAAATATTTTTTTTTAAATATCACATTTCATCTTATATTTGCGCCTATATATATAAGCTGTGAACACTTTTGCTCTCGGCTGTTTTTGCTTGTTATTCACAAAGTACAACACGTACACCGTAAGAATTTGCACTTGCATTTTGAAAATAGAAAAAATCAGCCGCGCCGATTCAATGGCGTATGAAAAATTGGCTCTTTTGCTTTCGTCTTAAAGAATCACGCTTATGGGTACAATAAATTCGGTCACAACCGAACATAATTTTCTTACTTCTCGTCTACATTTCCAAGACAAAAGCAATATCACGTACAAAAATTATATAATTTTTATCTTTATAATTAATTTAATCAGAAAAACAAACTCTAAGACAAAAGTCCTAAAGCACAACATCCAAATGCTATTGCTTTTATTGAAAACTCTACCGTACTTGAGATTTTAACCTACGACCATTAAGTTGTTAGCCGAGATCCTTGGCCTACTTGGCCACTCAGACGGAAAAAATTTTATAAAAATATAACTAAGACAAAATTTTATATGGTGCAAGAAGTTGATTTTTCGAGCACAATTCAGACTAAGTGGAGTACTTCCTATTACTGGTACTTTGAGTGCACTGAATTTTTCGGTAAGCATAAACAGCGATTGGAAATGAAATCAGTTTTACGTAAGTTTCGATCACACCCGTAGCTAGGAAACTGATTGCATGGTTCAGACATCGTAGATTGGAGACACAACAAAAATGTGTATAGAACTTAAATATAGAACGCGATATTCCCAAGTCTACTTTTTTAGCAGTTAACCATGCTTATTCTTCACACTGGAAGCAATGGGGTACGGAAATGGGTTTATGTGATCTCGACTTACTGTAGTAAATTAACATTTAAGACCACTATTATCACTATTACAAAATAGAAACAATTGTACTTTGGTGTCATATAAAGGCTTATCCATTTTGGTGGAGGTCCCAAAATATGGCTCCGCTTTCGCTTTCATACATTCTTTTATATTCTTTTTCATGGATTTTTGCCAAAACATATTAAAAACTGTAAATATTGTTCATATAACGACTTCTTTCTTGCGGCCGATAAAACTCGTTTTGTTCAGAGTCTATGCTCCGATCGAAACATTTTAAATGTATTCATTAAAGTATTTCAAATAAATATATATATATATATAATGTAGATATATATATATATGTATATATAATGCATACATATAATAATAATAATTTTATTACACAAAAGAGTACATTTTTAAAGGCTACAAACAGACTTAACCCCCTCTTAAGATTAAAGAGTAAATAAATTGGAAAGTTGTTATGTACGTCATCAAAAAATGAATTTCGCTTGAACTAAAAAATCATATATATATGATTTCATGTTAAAAAGTGTACAAGATAATCAAATTTTATTTACTTTATCAGAGAAGTTAAAATCAGCCATATTTTGCAATTAATTTGTCGTATTCCACTTCAATACCATCCTATATGAGAAGAATTTAAAGTAATTATATGGTTCGCACATGTTATATGCTATAATAATTCCTATAAATTTCAATTGGCCTCGTTCTTTTAATATATTCATGCCAACATTATATTGTTAAAGTTTCTTGGTCTTGATTTATTGCTAGCTCCTATAAAATATACCGTAAGGTTCAATTCTCGAATTCCGCATCGAAGATATATTATATAATATATAACCAATTTATTGGTTTTTTTGGTAGCATTTTTTAATAATTAAAAAACCTACATCGTATCACATACGAGGTGCGTTCAAAAAGGTAAAGGTGACATTTTATTTTTCTCGAAAAATATTCATTCAATTATCAATATCTATTTTGTGCCCTTTGAAGTAATCTGGCTTAGATACAGTTATGCCAGCGCTTTGTCCAGTCCTCAAAGAACTTTTGATATGCGCATATTGGTATTGTTTTGTGGTCTTCCAGCGATGCGGTCTTTGTCTTCTTAACCGTGGCAAAACACCTTCCGTTCATGGGTCGTTTTAGTTTTTGAAACAGAAAAAAGTCCCAGGGAGCCAAGTCCGATGAATGATTGAAGCATGATTACGGTCTCGTTTTTGGCCAAAAACCTATGAGCCAGCAATGACGTGCAACGTAGTGCATTATTTCAGGCGTTTTTTTTCGTATTGCGTCACACAGGCGACGCATAACTTGAAGGTAATATTCCTTATTGACTATACGACCACCTGGCAAGAACTCAGGACGCACCATGCCCCTGTAATCGAAAAAAACATTGAGCACAACCTGCACAGTTGACTGAACTTGGCGTGCTTTTTCGGTCCTGGCTCTTCTCGTCGCTTCTATTGCGATGATTGAGCTTTGGTTTCAACGTCCTAACTGTATACTCATGTTTCGTCAGCAGTTACGATCTCTTCGAGATAATCTGAAACCTTTTTGATGTAATTTAACACCTCTTAAGCGAATGCTTATGTGACGGTTCTTTTCGTTAAAATTCGACAATTTCGGAACAAACTTTGCTGCCATAGGTTCCATGCCCACAACATTCCTTCATAGCGATTTTCTTTAGTGTTTCAACATGCTCATTGCATTAACATCCTTTCGGCCTTTTGCAAAAAGCTTGTGCCACTTACAAACTTTTTTTTGCTCAAAGTAGACTCGCTAAATGCCATGGTCAACGTTTTAAGTGAGTTGGCGTATTTAATTTCATTTTTACACAAAATTTCATACAGACTCTTTGATCCCTTTTCTCGATAGTAAAAAGTCGCTAAGCACAACAAAACACTTTATATTTGACAAAAACAAACTCAAAAAGCAAAATGACTGATAATGTTAGGATACCTTCGGGACATGTTTACTAAAATAAAAAAAACAAGAATGAAAATTCGGAAATCGAATGTACGTAGTCCGTAGTCCACGAAATTTGAAAAGTCACCTTTTTTTTTTTGAACACATCTGAATATAATGATTTGAAATATTAGTTCGACATTACTTTATTAATACTGGACTGCCGGATGTTGGATTCATGCGTATCTATTTTATCTGAAATCAATTTATTTATTTATTTATTTATTCCACCTATACAGAAACTCAACTAAAACAAACAACAGTCGAGTTCAAATGACTCTTAAAGTAAATCTTAAATTAATTATTATTAAAAAAAAAAAAAAACTTAGTATAAGTACAATAAAAAAATAAAAGGAAAAAAAAGAAAAAAAGCATGTACACAATTAGCATA
>KK499979.1:416667-459586 GCA_000688715.1 Glossina pallidipes
CAAGAACCCTTGGAAAATGCCTTGAAAATCTGACACGTAAACTCTAACAGATTAGTGACCGTAGATCTTCCTTTTCGGAAGCCATGTTGGAGTGGAGAAGTATACGACTTGATGGCAAAGGCCAAATGCTGAGTCAGAATTCTCCCAAATAGTTTAGGTAAAACACTTAGCTTGGCAATGCCTCTATAGTTCTCCACGAGTTGTCTACTCCCACTTTTGTGAATGGGAAAAAGATAACTACTCCTCCAACACAAACTTAATCCTCCAACACAAATTAACTTGACATAACCATTAAAATTGAAGATCGTTAAAGAAAATTAAATTTTATTTTAAAGAAACTTTATTCAAACCCGTTCTGACATATATACTGCGTTTTTAAACTACATTTTTCGCAGATTTGTCTATTACGTCTAGCCCAGGCGGCCTTACCTCTACTTCTTTTGCATGGTACTTGAAAACTGTAATTAATTCGATTTTTTTAAAAATCGATATAAACTGAAAAAAATCGAAAACAGTAGCTCATGCTTTCTCTCTAGCATTTTAAGAAGTATGAATTTGCAATTAAATTTCATCTGGATTTCTATTCGAATCACATATATTAATGAGAAAAAGTTGTGTCTGATTTTTTTTGTTTACATGGACTTAAATCAGTTTCGAAGTAAAGCGCTGATATCCACCTAATGAACTGCAAATTATTCACAAGGAAAAATTTGTAGGGTTGTGCAGATGTTTAGGATATTGTGAATCGTTTCCCAAAGTTCTGAGTATTTATTAATTTGCAAGGAAAAGATATTTTTCTAAGCTAAGTTGTAAGCTGCTATTAGAATTTTAGAGGCTATACAGATTCATATAGTGAAAAGAGAGAGAGACAGAAGGAGAAGAACGGAGAAAGGGCGACAATGTGATTGTGGGATGGGGTAGGGGGATAAAGAGAGAGTAGCGGAGAGAGAGAGAAAGGGCGAAATAGGAATAGATATATAAAGAAAGATAAGACAAAGAGATCGATAAACAGGGAGAGAGAGCGAGAAATAGAAAGAAAGAAAGATAGATAGATAGATAGATAGATAAACGCACCGATAAATTGTTATAGGTATATTGGATAGAAATGGCGTACACGTCTAGAATTATGCATTTTTGGAATACTGTTCACGAAGAGGTTGGTTATACGGAATTGACATAACAGTAAGGCAGCAAATGTTTAAAGCAATTGAACGATAGATCAATGTTGATAAAATAAAATGTATACTTTTTTTAGAACACAGCAATTTAATAAATCTTTGCTTTGTCTGACGGCGCCTAGGGTGATAATAAATTTTAGGAAAGTGGTGTAAAAAACCAACATTGTATATCAAGCGAATAACGAAAACAGGCATATATGTAGGAAGGTTATGACATTAGCAGTAAAATTTTAAATAAGTAGCGTTTTTTATTCTCATGCAGAAGAGCTTAACTGTTAATTGAAAAGTGTGCTGTCGTTATTCGGGCATGAGCAACGCATGAGCTATATGTTTTTAAGAATTTGGACAAGAGAAGACCAACAGGATCATCTAAAACAAATAAGACGCACGCTTGTCTATGAATGTTTTTCAGAAGAAAAATTGGCAAAATGATGGGTGTAAAAACCAATACTATAACTGCAGGTTTAACTTTAGTAAAGAACATCTAACAGTTTTCTTATTTGCTTTATGGAATGAGTAGAGTAAGTTTGCGTAAAATAACTTGAAGTGCACGCAAACTAATTGTGACTTAAAATTTGTTGAATCGATTTTTGCTTGTTTCTTTAAAAAACATTTGAATTTGTTATATTTTTTTTTTTTGATAAAAATACATTGTCCCTTTTGTGTTATTATCATTTTAAACTGAAAATTCCCCTCTAAATAGTTAAATATTGTGAGTTAGCCACTATTTTACATTAAAACGTATCTTTAAAACTATTTGCTTTTTTAATTCTTGTTAATAATTAAAATAGCAAACAATTATATCACGGTACGGCTAAGGGGAGGAAAGAGGGACAACGTGGAATTATCAGTACTGCACCATGTTCCTTTTATAGCCGCTGTCAACTTAATATTCTAAAGATTTCTCGTTGTTTTCTATTTTACTTCACTTCTCTTCTTCTTCTTCTCTTTTTTTAGTAGATTAGTTTCAAATTGAAAGTCTTTTCAGTTATTGACTAGTGGAGCCGATAGCTTTGCTGATATTATCCATTGCACTTCAAACAGCGCAAGATTATGAAATTTTAATGCGATTGAACCGCACCGACATTTTCCAGTCCATAAAAATGTAAGATTTTCATTTGTGAACTTATCGCACCGATTAATAATTCTTTCAAGAATTGAATTTTTGTTTGACTTGTGTGAAAAATTATGAAAAAGCTGCCTGAAACTGAAATTAAAGTCTTGCAATTTGTTCTAAAAGTTAGCTAGAGACTGTTCGAAAAAGTAGCGAAAAATCCGTGAATTATATCTTTACCATAAATTCATTTCACAGACACAATTCATTGCTGAAATTTTCTTTTGTAAGACCCTAAATTGTTCGGTTCTTACAATGATGATCGCAATCATAAATTAAAACTCGGGCAGGTAAAGTGTCCGCATTTGCAAAAGAAATTTTATTACAGAATTTTCACAATTTACATCCGTAATTAGAAATTTATATTCTCTGTGTGAGTGATTTTCAGAATTTGAAGTACCGAAATATATTTGGTTTATTCTTATATACATAACACATTACTTGATAAGTTCGTAGGATGATAAACAGATGTAGGAATCAATGTGATTTTTGATAGAACCAATCTTCAACCGAAATGTGTTACGATTTCCTGGCATTTCCACTGTTAGTTGCATCTACTTTTCATCTTGTGAACTAATTGAATAATGTGTTATATATGCATGTATATGTATATAGGGTCTTGAAACATCACAGATGTCTTTTTAGAGTACTAAACCAATGGAGCCATTGCTTGACAAGCTAAATAATAGGTGGTGCCGTTCTGCTAAAACTGTATGTAGTCCACGAATGTAGCTTGAATTTTTGGTGAAAAACTTAATTAAGAAACTGTTGTTCGCTGTGTTTGGAAATGTTTTCCCACTATTCATCTTGCGTTTTTGGTGCGCCCAATACGACGTTTACGAACCTAGACACATGACACATGACACATAGACACATGATTCATGACTCAGTATTGATTTACTATGAAAAACACTAAGCTATTCATGCCTTTCCAATGGCCCATCAGCGAACGTACAGGGGATAGGTCTCCGGAAAGCAAAAAACCGTTAATATTCATTTTTCGCATGCCATCACAATGACAGCTGTATTTGGACAGTTCGAAACCAAGTCCAAATTCATTCTCTTTCACAGTTACATGTTAAACGAATAGGCAGTCACCATGTTAAACGAATAGGCGCGATCGCCCGAGTAATTGATCCGTATTAAAAAAAAAGCAAAAAAGACATCAAAAAATGTCGTTGAAAATGAAAACATTATCATTGCAACGGCTTCAACAGCATTGCCACAAATTCGAATATAAAAAATCAAAATCCTTAATGAATTTTCTTAATAACAGATGATCTATTTTGGAAAAAACATTTTCGATAGAAAAACTAGAGACAGGTTGCGAACTAAGCGATAAGGTTGATAAGTCTGGGATCGCTGTATAACATTACGCTGCTTAAGCTACCCGTCTCTCCCTTTAATGGGGAATAAGGGAAAACCTTGGTCGATAGGCAAACCTTCACACTCCACAAATAGCAGAACGCAATCTGGAAAAATTTTCAATTTTGAACTTATAGTGATTACAATCATATGTTTGGTTCTTGTAATCATCCTGGTCCACGTGCATCCATTAAGCAGATGCTTGTTAATAAGATAGAAGATAATTACTCTTTGTTTGTGTATAAGTATTTTAATATTTTTAATATGTTACATTATGCGATACGAAGAGATAATTGAAATTAATGGCAACCAGCTAAGCATGTGGCACCAAGTAAATATGCCGTCACGAATTCTTTGGTTTAATCTGTGATCACTTGTAATATTTGATTGCAACATTGTCCACATAAAAGTGTAGCCACTTTAGATATTCGCTTTATATGCTCTTCTTTTGTTCAGTGCACATTTTTTCTTCTAAATACTTTATCTCTTATCGTTTTATTTATATTTATAATTTACATGCAGAATTTTTTAGCGTGAGATATAAAAATATTTGCAATGCATAAATAAATTGCTTATAAACATTTATCAGGATTTTTATATGCGCATATATTACACTCAATATATGGAATCAAATATTAAATATTTGCTTTCAGAAAGAATTAGTAAGAAAATCATACATGCCACATATTGCTTACACTTCATACCGCATTAGTTTTACATTTTTTAAGAGATCAATTGAGGCAATATATTTATATAACCAATGGCCAACAGGTGCGAAAATTATAAAAATCGTTGCTGATGTAAGTACATTTTATAAAAAAGTAAGTTTTCGTGTAGATTGAGTCTACTTTTATACTACGGACTTACATAACTCCCACAAATATTTATGCCAAGTTAAAAACCACCGTATTCTACTATGAATTTTAGATCTTTTAAAAAAAATATTTGGTAACCATTTTCAGATTTATTCTGTACTACTTAAGTAACATAACATATAGCAGCTTGAAATTTTCGACCATTGAAATTTCCATAATTAATGGAGGCCTGTAGTGTGTGTCTCTATAGACTTGTCATGTCATTTTCTTTGCTGGCTACCAGAAAATAAGAAGAAAATACTATGGGGTGATAACATCCCTCAAAATATTTAAATAACGACTTCTTACAAGAAGTCATTACTAAGGTAAACGATTTTGTTAATCGATATGCGATTTTAATATATATGATATAGTGTTTCACATCAAGAGAGTAAGAAAATAATTTCGTTTATTTAAATGCCAAGGGTCTAGGAATAGGCGTGCACTAATTTCAATGCAGAAATTTACCGATATCTTAATTTTTATTCCTGAGAAAATACTTAGCATAATTGGATAGGCAGACATGCCAATGGCATGTTAATTGATTCAGAATTTGGAATGGATCAAGAATATGTACGTAATATATACTGGGTGCTCCAACAGTTCCCACTAAATTTTTTATATTTTGTTTTATTTATTTATTTTTTTTTATTTTTTAACGACATTGATAAACAAACACATATATGATTTATGTATAGCAATTCCAAACAGTCTTTCACGTATATAATGTTCTTCTGCTAAAGAAAGGGAATCTTCCGTAACGTTAATAAAGAAGAAATTCTTCAATTACGTATCTTTTTCAGAAAAAGGGCCAACCCTGAGTATGGTTTCCGGGACAATACGAAAGAGTTCAATGTCAACATTGTTAGAATTGCCAAGAGCGCATAATAAGCTATAAACTGCAAGAAACGGAAAGGGGCATAGAACTCATTTACTCATAAATATCTATGTGCGTATACTTGACTGATATGGCAAATATGTAAAATTCGCTGTAAAGTGACAACCATTAGTTTACTTACGTTTTTGGGATAATCGAACTATTTTGTAATTCTATTTTCTGCTGTTTTCGTAGAGAAACCTTAATTTTATTAAGACAGAGGGAGAGGGAGATTAAAAGAGATTAATTTCGTTATTTTTTTTTTTTTTGGAAAGTGTGCATCTTTGATAGTAAGTAGTTTTGTTGCTTATTTTTGTGTTCCATTAATTTTGCCTTTAATTGAAACACCATCATTGTTGCCGTACTGGGAAAGATTGTGTGGTTACGTTGATGGTCATTGAAAGAGTTTGTGTCAATGTTAAGTTCAGATTAATTAAGCAATTAAGTTGGAAGTACTGTAGAATACTATTACTGGGCGTTGTCCTGAGTTCTTAACAGTTTTCAATATCGATAAGGAAAGCAAAGCCGCCCCCCTTGGATCATAGATCGTTCAGAGTTTACATAAATAAGTTTATTTTAGTTCCCTTTGTTTACTTCCTTTTTTTTGTTCTTTTATTTTTGTAAATAGTTAACTATATTTTTGTGTTTAAATGCTTCGATTTTGTTTGTACAAAATGAGAAAATATTTACTTACTCATAGCTTTTCATATTTTTATTATTATTATACTTCGCTTTTTTCTTGTTTTATTTTAAAGTCAATATTTTTTAAGCCAAATATCAATTGATAACATGTCGAACACTCGCTACGTTTGATATTTATACACAAAAAGAAAATTTTGCTATCATTTGTTCCGCTTAATCAAAATATCAGTAAATGAATGTAGTCCATTATTAATTCTACTATCATCGTCAACACCATCACCACCACCACCCCACCGATAAAGCACCAATGGAAAGAACGGCACCACCTTCGCTATCGCAGAAAATTGCCTGAATTTACTGCAGATGGTTACAAACATTTTTCGGTATTGATTTTTTTTCTTGTCGTGCTTCATATTATTATTATTTTTCTTATCTGAGAGGAAAATAATAATAAGAAGAACGAATGTAATGGAAAATTGAGAACGACATACCTCTACCACCGCTACCATCGATGTAGCTCCGTGACATTAATTTCTATAGAATCTATATATATATATATATATATATTATGGTTAAGTTCAGGTATTTGTAAGAGAAAGAATTTTTTTGTAAGTAAAGTATTGATATTTGCTGAATAGCATATAAAAATTTCTAACATTGCACTTCATTAGCGAACAAAAGGCTTTAGAGAAAGGCAGTAAAGATTTCTGATATTCTTATTTCTGAGAGGAAGACACCAACAAATAAGTAAAGCGTAAAATCTATAATATATATGCATATGAATGAATGGTAGATGCATTTAAAAAAAGTACCGTATTTTTTTACCTGCTATTAAAGGTTAAAAGCATATTAAATTTTCTGTTCCTTTTGAAACTTCCACAAAAATATGCATCAGAGATTCTTTAAATGCAACGAATTACCTTAAGAAATGTTTTTCGTTTGCTTTAACTATGCGCGAAACCCAAAAGAAAAACAGGAAAAAAAGAAGCTAAAACGTTATAATTAAGCAAGACCGACTATAATGTGCATTTTACGCCATCGCTTACTAAAACTTTTCAGCTTCAATGGCGATGAGAGGTTGTTCACAATTCCCGATTCGCTTGAGCATCGACGTAAAATAGGTTGTTTTGTGCTTATGCATAGGTATATCTAGCAAAAGAGATGTGCCCCTTAATCAAGTCCTTCGAAACTTCTTTTCAGTGGTTTCAGCAGCTCGTCCTCGAGTTGCCTGCACACCACACAAGACAGTACAGCCACTCGTCGTTCTCAGAACAACAACACTGTTGCAATATACGTGTCGGAGCGGAGACTTATTGAGTAACGTGATAGCCTTTCTATTTAATAAAATGCTTGTACGAGACAAATGGTTGTAACGCGTAGATATGTACATAGCAGGCCTTGTAAAGTATTGCTAATTGTTTTGCGTGAGTCCACTTAAAAACGTCGTTGGTGAATTTAATTCTAATATTTTTTTCAGCAATCTTGTTAGATTAAAGTCAAAACTAAATTAAATTGTTCGATGGATGCGTCTCCGAAATACTTTGAAATATCGAAAGGCTAAGGGTTTAATTCCTTGTATACAAAAAGAGCTAATCTCCTGCCAATGATCGCTGGTTAATGTTTTTCCTAAGGTAGATTTCAAAATTTTGCGGTATTGAAAAAAGAAAAAAAAAAATACAGTAATGAAAACCCAAATCTCAAAAAAGAAAATTAAATAAAATTATTTAAAATCATCTAAAGGATGATGCATAATTTTTATGGAAGTAAATTATTGTTATTAATTTTAATTAACATTATGATAATTGTTATGCTGTGAATGGAAGTAGCGGCCGAAAGAGTGTAAAATACATTATAGAACATTTCATTGAAGAAATTCTCAGATGTTTTGAAGGGAATTAAAAGCTATTACAAAAATGTGAGTTTACGGGGATGTGAAAAGTGCATGGTCACAAAAACCACCCTCACGTATTATGTGTGACATTCAAAATTCTAAATGAATGATAAGAAATTTTAGAAAAAGAAGTCTAGTAATATATTCGTCGTAAGCTTAATATCATTTAATTTTTATTTATTTTTTCAATATTGATTAAATTATTTTCAAAAAATCAGAAAAATTTATCGAAAAACTTGTGACATTTGAAATTCAATTCTATTTCTAATTTTCTCTCTATTGTCAATGGAAAATCATTGTCATTGACACGCAGAACCGTATTGCATTGTGTTCGCGTACACAAAAATCTACTCGTCTGTACACATTATAATAATATTCTTTGTCACGCTTTATGTTGTATTATGCTATAACGTTCGACTGTGTTCTATGAGGGTTGTTTCTGTACCTTATAGCAACAACTTTATTCAAAAAATTTACACAATTATCAACTAAAGTCTGGATGACAGTTGTTGTTTATTGTACTATTACTTTTATGATATATTTTCTTTGGCTGTTTGCCACAGCAACTGAGCACAAAAATCTTCCTTACTTTGCTATATATGTGTGTTTTTGGATCTTTCTTTCCCATTTCCTTCTATAACGTTTGCCATAGTAGTAGTCGTTGTTTTAGTTAATTTTGAAATTAAAGAAGTGTTTATAGTTTGCTTCCATAAGCAGTTCACAGAGATCTTTTATTGATTTCTTATCGTTTTAACGCAACTAGAAAATGTACATTCAGTCTATATGAGTATTTGTTTATATACTGTCTGTGCTTGTTAAACTCAATTCCTTCTTTTATTTTTCGTTTTCTTTTAAATGTTGTGAAATTGTTTTTACTAAAGGAATAAAAAGCAAGTTTTCTCTGTATTATAAACAAAATCGTTTCAGAGCAGAATTTTAAATTACTTGAGGGCAATTTTAAAAAGACAGTTTTATAAGTACACATTTATTCGTAAATTTAGATGGTCGTATGTTCACACATTTTCGCTTTAGCACGATTTCAATTTTGAACGTTTATGTAAGGAATGAACTTGAAAAAAAACTACTCAAAATCAACACTTTGTCACAAGCTGTCAGCTGATGATACAGCTTTCTATAGATTATGAATGCAAATTCCTAATACAGAAAGAAAATAGCGAAGGGGAAGGTTGAAAGACTTACTTTGAAGTCTTTCATTAAGAATTTCTTCACTTATTTGTTTATTCAACAACCTGTTCAGATTTGGTACGGCTTATATAAAAGTCGGAAAGTTTTCATTTTTGCAAGAAAACTGAAACAATTTGTTTGGTAAGGGTTACACAAACATATCAATTGTAACATAGTTTTTTTTTTATATGAGTATTCAAACTTAATTTGCTATACTAGTCCTAAGTGTCTGCTTTCTATCTCAGTTGTTTTAGGACTTTGAGAATGTCAGAAACAGATGGACAGCCAAGTATAGACCTAAATTTGGCGAAAATCCTACCTAACAAAATAATAAAGAGTTCTCTAAAAAGCACTGAGTGATATATTGGCAATATTTTGATTATAAAAACCAATGAATAACCGGTTTACAAGGCGGCCACTACGAGAATTTACATTAAGTATATATAAATAAAATATTGCACTACAAAGGTGAGTAATTTCTCTGCGAAACTCCGCAACGCGTTTCACGATCATGAATGCTAAGCGAACTTGTGAAGAAAATGATAATGCTTGCGAACAAGACTTGATGTCAACCTCTCTAGGGACGTTTTTGTTATGGTGAGAAAAAAAATGACTTCATTATTATTCTTATTTTTTCTTACAGAATTGAATCACTTTATATTAATAGGAATTTAAGAGCAAAAAAGAAAAGAAAATTGGGGAAACAATAAGAATTCACGAAAGAAAATAACGTCTATTTTTGTAACCGCTGAGCTTTAATGGTAATTTATGAGTGAAATGATTTCATACATTCCGAGCATACCGGTTCTTTACATCTCCCACAGTTTCCTTCTTTCTAGGACAATGGACAATGGACCGTCCTCTCTGATTTCGGGTTCACGTTAGCCTAGATTTTGGATATTTTAGATGGCTGTTCGCATACAGCACATGAATTAATTTCTTACAAAATAAAAAGGTAACAGTAAATTTCTTTGCTACGGTTTTTTTAATTATTAATATATTCAATAAGTGTAATATTATTTCTTCAATTATCAACTTTTAAACAACACTTTCAAACGAATTCAAATAGTCAAACAATACTCACAGACTGCCGAACTGTATATGCGAAATAATATTATCAGTGCAGATAAATCATAAAATTTGTATTTCTCTTATTAAAAAATTCTGTAGTGAATAAGTCATTTATTGTAAAATATTTGTTGTTATTATTATTGATAGTAATTATATATTAAAACTAAAGGTAGATATATGTGGATAAGGGCCTGGAGAGGTTAAACACAATAATCAAAAGAACAAATTTTTCGAAAAAGCCAGTCACACGAGAGAACAAATTAATTTTAGCGCACCTAGCATTTCCAAAAAGCCAATTGGAGCTAATGAACAGAAAGGTTTTTATTTTAACGACGTCATACCACATCTATCTTTAATGATGCGTCAAAAATTGAAGAAACTTGGTTAAAAAATTGTAATGTGCATCTATAGTCATGACCCGGCCCGAGAATTTGGAACTATGATTTGTTTTGCTCTCTAATGCAATCGCGTTTCATTAAAAATCACTGCAATTTTTGAACAGAGGCTGCTTGGAAGGTGTTTCTTATCTACTAGACTGCGGCAGCTCTATATAAATCCTATGCAATTTCAGAAAGCTGTTATCAAATACCGTTATAGTTGTAATGCTAAGCAGGACTCGCAAAACGGTCAATAGTTTTTAGAAAGCCTGTGGTGCTTTAAATAGAATAACAAACTGAGTACCCTCTCATTTTCCGACGATAGTTATAAGATCAAATTCAATTCAATATAAAATTCACTTAATTCACTTTACCTGATAGTAGCGCTTGAAAAAGATGTGAGATAGTGGCAATGCATAAGAGCAAGCGTTCTGATCACGTTACTGAGGATTTAATATGGGCAATGAATATGTTTAAAATATCTGTGAAGACATTACTAATGACTTGTTAGTTAAGTAAACATGATTATAAGTAAGTAAGTAAGTCCATGCTTTCTGGAAAGCAGCTCGGACAAAATTAATTTTTTTATGAAATGAACAAAAAACACTTCCAGTTACAAGTAATTGATTACTTGCAAGGCAAATTGTTAATGTTGTTTTTATGCGGCTCTTTAAATGTCTACTAATTAAGTGCCCATCTGTAAATGTGCGCGTTCATTTTCTTTTTTTCCTTCCACACTCCTTTTGTATTCAATAATTAACACTTAACTTTATGTAAACACAATTGAAAGTAAAAACTTTTGTTTTTATACCGCAATAGCAGGAAGAAAAGTAGCATTAATAAAATGCATTTATTTATGGCCATAAACCCATGCACATACACACACAAACACACACACATATATATATATAAACATACAAACATACAAACATACATACATACATACACATATATATATATATAGACATTTATAGGCATGCATGCATATGAACTCATTCTGATCGGCTGAGAAGCATAAACAAAAGAATGGTTGTGAAGTTAATAAAAAAATAACAAAAAAAAACAAAAATTTAAATAATGGGAACGATGACGATAAGTTAGTAGCAAGAAGTTTGTTTATTTAATTAAAACATGAAAAGAGTTTTGATTGTTTTTATTATAAACTGTGGAAAAAACAAAGCAGAATTCATTGACGTCCGATGAACAAACCATTTGGTATTTTTAGGTGATTTTATTATTCTTTGCAAGAGAAAAACAAAAACATTTCTTTTCCAAAAAACTAACTTCTATCGTGATTAATAAAGTGACAAAAAAAAACAAAAATTTGTTCCTTTTTCATTCATGTTATCAATGTATAAAAATATTTAATAACTTTAGAACTCTGTACTATCGTCGTTGTTTATACAAAATGCACTTAAGTAATTTATTAAACAGATTCCTTAAGTCAAACGATGGCGTTTTCGATGCCCACATACATACAGTGAGTCACAGTAATATTGGGTTTTTCGCTCGACAAAAAGTAAACGCTTGTTAAACTTAGTGCAGTGTCCAAACATAAAATTTTTTTTACTATTTTGTATTACTAGGGAACACGTATTAAAATATAAGAGAAAAAACAAAGAAAACATCATTCCAGTAGATAAGAAAATTAGATAACTTCAACAACTTTAAGAACATTGCGTCATTAATGTTGGGTTCTTTTCATACCAGGAAGAGTACGAAAACAAAAAATAGCGTACTATTGAAAATTAATATTTGGAAGGGTACCCTTTATACTTAATAAAGTCACTTAAACGTTTTGATATATTTTGTATAATTTTTCTTATGTCGGAAACAGGGATCTTACTCCGTTCTTTTTGTAGTCTATTTTCCAGAACTTGGACCGAAGAGATGGAGTGTTTTCGTGCACGGCAGTCCAATCCATCCCACATAGTTTTGATGGGGTTCATGCTTGGTGATTTGTGGAAGACGGTGAAGCACTTTGGGACAGTTATATAAGAGCCATTCTTGAACTAAGCGGGATTTACGCTTGAAGTCGTTACCTTGGTAGCGTTTGAATGTTGTTGGTCCGCCCTTTCTTGCAAATTTTCCTTCCATATCCTTAACAACCCTCCTTGTTAACAATGCCATCCATAAACACCAATTTTCCGACTCCATTGGCCCAATCCATACCACATTATAATATGACCATTACTATGCTCGTCGCAAGACGTTAATACAAGAACGTAATAGGAAGCTAACACTACAATTGGCCGGGGAAAACGCCCAATTTTTAGTGGAATAACGGGAAAAATGAACTTAGAAACGAGTTATCCGTGCCTTAGCTTCCTATTTCGTTCTTGTCAAAACGTAAAAAGGATTTCCCACCAAATATTAATTTTTAATAATATGCTATTTTTTATCTTCGTATCCTTCCTTATATGAAAAAAACCCAATATTAATGACGCTATGTTCTTGAAGTTGTTGAAGTTATTTAATTTTTTTGTATTTTTTTTTTTTTTATATTTTAATATGTATTCCCTAGTAATACAAAATAGTAAAAAAAATTTTATGTGTGGACACTGCACTAGGTTTCGTCGGGCGAAAAAACCCAATAGTAATGAGACCCACTGTATATATTATAACATATAAGTACGCATATGGGCCTCTTCATTTATATATGTTTATATATGTATGTATTCTGGCACAAGTAAACAACGAATGAATACAAGTTATATACAGCGGTTGAGAAATCATGAATTATTACCGTTTCTCAGTGCGCAGGCCATTAAATTTATGATTAAAACTAACAAACAGTTGCATTCGATAACGCTGTCGAACGATTGAGCAAAGTTTTTTTCTGCAATATTGATATTGGATAAGTACATGGAAGTAGGCAAGCAGCACGCATCAAGTAGCAAGCAAACAGGCAAGCAGTCAGTCAGGCGGACAGGCTAAATGTTGTGGATGCATTCATATGAAGTTATGTATGTCAGTGAAACGCAGTTGTTTTTCAGAAAAACAACCAAGTACGCAGCAAAAAACCAAATCAACACAAAAAACGAAAAAACAAAAAAGACATTCACCATATTTGTTGTCATCGTCATTAAAGGCCCCCGAGTATAAGTGAATGCATTGAAGTGAAAAACGCCAAACACAACTACAAAGGCAGGCTTGTCCGACCAATGGTCCGTAAATCTGTAAACATGGTCAAAGGAATTTTAAAACGTATTCGAACTGAATACATTCTATAATGTGTAGCATTTTGAGATAGTTAAACTTAGATTCACATTAGTCAGGAGCTACTTGTTAAAAAGGTTTAGTTATTTGAACTAACTTACGTAACAAATTCAAATTTGTTTCGTGATTTAAGTGGCCTTATCAACTGTATATATTAAACTACCTACCACAATTGATATTTTTCACACAAAAAACATAACTGCGGTAAAATATTGACAAATTGTTTTTTCATTCGTATCTTCTAATACTCATCTTACTTCATATAATTCATATGTAGCACCAATACCATTACTACCTTTCTTCTGAGTAGAACTTATTATTAATGCAATTTTTATTATTCCTAAGCCTACTTTTGCTACAGCTCCAATCAGTGGTAAGGCTATTGTTAGAGCTGTTAAGGTCGATCTACTACTGCGAGAGACTCTAACAGCGCTATTCTTATTACTAACACTTATCCTGTAAATATTAATGTTACTGTTGTGTTTCTTATACGAACCTTTCCATTAACATTGCTGCTACCGTCTCTTCTGCTACTATTATTTCCACTTTTTTGCACTTACATTGCTTTTATATCGCTGTCATTTATTGTGCTATTGTCGCTATTTTTGTAGCTCCTGTGAAACTTTCATTAATATCACTATTGCAAGCAAAATTAATAGGAATAGTCCAATAGGGAACATCGCTATTATATCTGTGGAAAGTAATGTTACTATATATTACACCGCCTGCATTATTTCTACTAATATTGTGTAATGCTACTAAGCAGTGAAATGATAGGTTAGGGAAAATTACAAATTTTTTACTGATAGTTTTGAACAAATTAAAATTTTGCTTAATACATTGGCTAAATAAGTAAAAGGAATCGTATTCAAAAAGACAAACAGTGTTCCTACTTCGTGTTTCACTACTATTTTATAAGCAAATACTACTTCTGCTACTTTAATTACTAATTATATTATTATTATTCCTTATAGCACTATTAATTTTACTACAACTCCTAGCAGTATTACTATTTCCAATAGCACTAATGTTCTAGTGGTACCATTACTGCTAATGCTGCTTTTAGTGTTACCACCACTAATATGCCTACTACGCTCATTACTGCTCTTTCCGATTAGCTTAAATTCCGCTATTCCGGATATTGTTGTTACCATTGCTTTTACTTCCATTGTTGGAAGGATTTTGTTAAGGAATCCGAAAGATGTTATTTAATATTTTTGTTATCGCATTCTGTGAAGTTCGGCGTTTTTGGCGGGAGACCGGTTAACTTCGTTTCTTATTTTTCTTAAAGTCTCGTATTAAATTCGTGTAAACAATTTCTCTTACGAGTAATTGGGACGAAAAAATCTATGCAATCAGATCTTAATAGCAATCTAATTTCTAACAGTAAAGTAATCCTAAGATTGCAAACAAACTGTTAAGCGTACAGGAAACTCACCGAACTGATATGCGTGTGCAGTTATCCAAAAGGTTGGACAAACGTATGGTTCTTTACAGACCATAAAGGGAATGGTCTCTTATATAGTAAAGTATTCACTAATGTTTGTTCGTATTTCATATAAACTGCCATGAGCATATGGTAGATAAAGCTCCTACATAAAATTCGTAGGTTTACATTGAATGCAGTTACATCCATGAAGTAAATGTAAAGTACACTGCAATTATACTCTGTCTGGTGAAAATTTTGTCAATGCTGTTTGCCATCCATCCATACATATGTATGTATGCCTGTCAATATTATTTGCTTTAGTTCGTTGCATAAGCATAAGATAAATGGCGCTGTCTACACAAAGACCTAGAGGTTATTTTTCTAACGATAATGTATAATGTGTGGTTTAAAAATGATAATAGCTACAATATGAACAAAGGAAACGACAAATATTTATGTTTTCAATAAACCTGCCTTTTTGCAATTATATGATGACTTTTGAAATGAAACGAAGGGAATCCGCTTACACTATTCAAATCGAAATAATTAATGTTTCGGATTGGGTTGCAAACTGCCAAGATTCCCTTAAATAAAAAAATTGTGGTGCCAACACTACTACAATTAGCAATAATATTTATTATTAACACGTTTGTACTCGGTTAGTGTGGCAACTTGAGAGTTTTGGTTATGAATAGGCAGGTATTAGGTACACGAGTTTTTAGCTTCATTATCCTTTAATAGAACATTCCACAGACCGATGCTTCTAGAACGATAACGTCGGTTATCCCAAAAAGAGCTGTACGAGCCTGAGTAGACCGTGCCGCCGCTATAGCATAGAAATACTAATTTCTTCTTTATGTGATCGTCTTGGATTACGTATGTAAATTCCCAAATATTGATGAAATCTATGGCCATACATTCCTTGCAATCAGATGGTCGAGCTGGCTGAGTATTAGTCCGGCGAGCATAATAATACTGTGCCCTTATTTGGATAGCGTTTGCTAATATTTGTGTACAATCGCATTATCACAGCGATTTTTGGCCAGAAGATATAACCGTAACCACGTTCTATTTATAGATATCTACATTATATCCGTGTGTATTACTGTTGTTGCCACATTAAATTATTCGCAGATTTGTAGCGTATTCAATACGATCGAATTTAGTTTTGATACTTGTAGCATATCTTGCGTTGCCGATACTAAGTCGTATAAGTTGCCTTCCATCTTCATCACAGAAGGCTTTGAATGTACCAGACAGTTGAATGATCGCAGCCTCGTAGTTATCTCTAATTTTATATCTTTCGAGAATTTTAATTGATTTATTATATGCTTGCATGTATTTTGAACCTGTTTTCACTTGGAAAAGGCATTTATTGAGAAAATTTGTAGCTGTACGTATTAACCAAAACGATCATTTTCTAAAACTTTTTCGCACATTTCTGGTAACATGCCGTTTACCGTGTCGAAAGAACGATATTGATTTGGCAGCGATTCAATCATCGACCCGTTTTCGCACTTCTTCAGCATTTCGAAGCCATGCCGCATCGATTTGAACTGGTGTTAACCTGACGGTGCTTTGTCTGATGAGTACGCCGATCGTGGCAGAACTTATCATTCGAGCTGCAACAGCGTATCCTTAACAACTTGTGCAACGTGTGGCTGAGCTAATACTAATAATAATGCAAGAGTTTGACTTTTCGTCTGTTAGCCGCTATTGCTGGTCTTTTTCGCAACAATACATCGTTCAATTGGTTCGACGTCCATAGACATTAGCATAAACAGTTTCAGTCGGTTTTACCGGCTCGTAATGCATTACGCTTTGCCGTTCCCATCATATGCACTGCAAAATTTCCTGGCCATGAATATTCCACTTCGATGTCGATGTGGATGGCTCTCCTGTGCTAACTCATGACTTTTTCAGCTTGGGATTGTCGCAATAGATGCCCTCTTCACCGCCGGTCATAATACGCCATAGGAAACGCTAATGTTTTGCCTGAAAAGCGGCGAAAGCAAATGAAAGTAATGAATGTCGGAAATGCAATTCTAAGCATTCCATGATTAGCGCTTGTATACACTGAATAACCCAGTAATTCTAAATGGTAAACTCTGTCATTTTATGTAGAGAAAGGTCACTTCGCAGTACTTTGTCATTTTTACAAAGAAATGTCGCTGGCCAAAATACATGCAAGCACTTATTATTACGTAACAGTGTAAACCTGTGCAAATTTCTGCAGATTCAAATACTAAACTATCGAATTCAACCGGAAATTTATTTGTATTTTTCCGTTATATTTAGCTTGTAATGGGCGTATTATTGGTGTGAAACGCCTTAAATATTTGAATGCGCAATAACTGCAAATAACGTTTATACGACAGAAATATGCGACCGAGAACTTACAGTGTTTGATTTAGCCATTTAGTTAGTGTTTTCAAAATCGCAAAGAATAAACATGGAAAAGTAGAAGTGGATTCATGTATTTCTAAATGAATTTCACGGGCAAACTTCATACCAATGTCCAAAACAGTTGAATAGTTAAAGTAATTTCAAATAAATGGTCGTGAATTTTAATGTATAGTTACGTAAAATGCTTTTTTGTTGTTTGATGTTTTTTGTTTGAATCTTTTTGAGAATAAGTTCGTACCACTGAAAAGAGATTTATTTACAAATTAACTATTTGCAGTAACTTATAATTAACTTTAGTGTTCAGTTTGCTTGGAATATCAATATTCAACTCTCTTGAGTGACTTTCTCTGCCTCAAACATTCCGCGAGCTCCCAATACCTAATTTCATTATGACATATTCGTGTTAATCCATTTTTCCATGGGCAGTTGTTAATCTTTGCGCCAATCACCGGTTGCACGCGCCTTCTTTACTTTATGACGTCAGCAGGCGGGGTATTGTGAATCTGTATTTGGTTTTACCTTAACTGCTCTCTCCTTTTATTAAATAATAGAGCTGTTGTACCGGACAGAGGAAGCATTGTTTACTGACTAAAATTCTATTTGAAGCCGTATCACATGCAGTAAAAGTATGCTTCGGGTTATTGATAGCAATTTGTACTTGAAGTGAGGAACTAGAGCTGACAAAATGCTTATTGTAAGATGCTCTACTCTGAGTCGGTCCCATTTATTAATGCAACTTGGGCTGATTATTTGCATCGATCCAAGTGCAATATTTGGGAACAGTTACTTCAACGGCGTCGTGTGTTTTTGTAACGCCCATTTCATCGAAAGCATTATTTGAAGGAATTTTAACCATATTTTCAGCGATTACTTTTCCGATTTCTTCCGATACGGCTTGGACAGATAATATTTTGTGACCGCAACAGCTACTATACTTAGTAAAGCTTCAAGTTATGTTTGCTTCATATTTTTAGCATTTCCTGTAGTTCCATAAGGCTACTGGGTTGAACTCGCTTCATATAAACGTTGTTTACTTTCGATACATCTAACTATAATATTTAGTTCATATTCGCTTTGTAACATCATTTTTCCACAAATGGTTTCGAATCAACCTTTCTGATTGTTTGTTTTTGTTTTAAATTATTCATCCATATATTTCCATCCTCTCAATTCTGCTGCATTTAAAATGTGAAAGCCAAGAATGAGATGATTGAAAGAGATATTGAAGGAGTGCATAATACCGTTATTTTGAGTTAGTAGAAAAAAATATTTAAACTTTTGAAAAATTTAATACTTTGATTTTATTTGAAACACGAGCAAATTTTATAATTCATACATGTGAAGACCAAGGGTTGCATGTTGGCCCATATCCACACTAAAAACATAGGGGTATACTGGATAACAGTTTTTTCCTTCAGAAAACTCGTAAGATGTACTTATTTTTCATGAGCGCATAATGCTCGGTATATTTACCCATATGTCTCTTTCTATCTGTCTCCCTGTCAAACTCTCGGTTGTCTGTTGTAGCAATCTACAACGACGCAAGAGTTGCGGTAAGAAGCACGGAATTGTTGTATGCAGTCCTAGGATGTAGTAACAGATTATTTGGGAAGTAGGTTTCATTATTCCTCAACAACGCGTGGAAGAGAAATTGTTCTTAAAGTCCTGCAAAGAAGCTAAAGATGAACACCAAAACATCAGTCAAAGATGAGCTTGACTACCTCAGCCTCCGTAGCGAAAATAGTCTTGATTGATGAACTGACCGATATTTAATAAAATATATTACATTAACAAAATCATTGATTTAAGGAGATGATTATCAGAGATTCGTTTTCAGGCACATATATTTTACTTTCTACTTCCATATATGACGAACGCTGTTGCGGTTATTTTTATTTCCAAAAATATATTTTCTTTTGAATTAAAATGAAAATCATGAAGAATTGCACAAAAAAAAAGAAGAAAATTACAGATCTTAAATTCATTGTAAAAACATTCGACCAGACAGACAACCAGACGAAAAATGAATTTCACATTTGTAATTTCTATAAATGACAAATTTTGAATACAGATGCATTCATTCACTTTTATTGGATGGGGATTGGTGGGGAATATCAAAATATACGCTAGTGTTCAGGCTCTGTGCGCTCCCTCCCTCTTTATATGTATATATGTATATAGTGTATATGTGCACAGCTCCACTTTTAATGCGTCTGGTGTCTAGTGTCTAGACTTTTGTAGAAGCATACACATGTGTGTGCATCACGTCACACTCTTATAAGAAATTATGTGCAAAAAATTCAATGACTGAATAGTAACAAAGCACTTAAACAAACACGATTGTCAAGGATTTCTATCATTTTGGCTGTTGTTTAATGGAGGGTTTGGCGGAATAATGTTGTTTTTTAAAATTTAGTTTTGTTATAAGCAGATTAAAAGTTCTACTTGAAACTTCTTCTTTTGAAGCATTGATATAATAAATTGATTTTCAAAATATTAACTAGAACACGATAGCTTTATACATTAACGAACGACTAACCATAGTAATGGCAAACTTATACTGAAAAACTCTTTTCCACTTCAATCCTATATAAGTAGTATAGTTGATACCTGTACTACTTATTGGCTTTAATTTTGTTAACTTTTCTTTTGCATTAATTGCCAAAAATAGACAGGCAAAAATTTCTCTGCGCATCAATATTGCTAAAGATAAACCCTTTAAAATTTACGATAACTTTAGAAGTAAATAAAGAAACTGTAACTAATGCCAACGTTTCAGTCAGTAAGTAATGTTTTGATCATATAAGAAAATGTTTTTCCCTATGAAACTTGAAAATGGAAGACTGAAATTGGCCAATCGATAAAAAATAAGGTTTATCCAATTAAAGAGAATAGCATTGTTGGAGAGACGGAGACTTTAAGAGATCAGATTTGTAATATCGAAAAGACTGGTCTTTGGTGAGAAAGACCAAACATTCCGTCAGTCTAGGTCTCAGATTAGGTATTAAAAATCATGATCCTTCGATTCTCCCGCCCTAATAAACCTAAATGAAAGCTATTTGCCAGTACACTGGCAAATACTGGGTAAATAGCAAAGTTCAGGTAACAATCGCATTATTCAAAGAAAGTTTTTCGAACTTGTTGCAAGTGCGAAGAATTACTTAAAGGAGAAAATTTTACATTTTAAAACTTTACCAATACTGGATGATGCATCCAGCTATCCACAAGACTCAAATAATCCAAATGCGAGAACAATTTTTTTATCTCTTAATACAAATGTGACTATATTTCAAACTATTTCCATGAAGAATTCCTTACAATGAACTTATGTAATCCGAATATTAAACCTGCTGAATTAAATGAAATATAGTGAATAGTGGATGGGTTCAGATATCTACCATAAAATTTGAAGGGGCCAGTCACCTTAACAACTTAAATCAAACGTTCTGCAGTTTTTAGGACGGGAAGAAAGGTAATACACTGATAATAATCGAAGAGGTTATTAAGCGTATAATTTAAACATATATATTTCAAAAATATAAAAAATTGGGAACACCAGTCATTCTTGCCAGCCATCTTTAATTTAGCAGGTTCCGAAGTGACGAGTTTCTTTGGTGCAAACTTCAATCTAAAAACAAATAGGAAAAGACGGGCAAGTTATAGAAACCCCACATCACTTCGCCTAGTATAGTTATTCACTCATTTTCCTTATAATATAGCAAAAATTATACGTCACACTTGCGTGCTCCAGATTTAACAAAATTAACTTACTTGTCAAAGATTTTATTACTTGTTAATTTTTTCCGTCACAAAAAATTACAAATTAGACTTTGATGGCCCTTAAGGGCTTGCTTGTGATGTAACAATTCATATATATAATGGAGTCTAAATAATAATCCTATGGGAATCAAATTTCTTGCGATTAATTTGTCCGCTAAATTGGTACCACAGACCACTTTTTATTTACTCATTGATTTATCTTTGGTTCGCTTTATTTTTTTGTCAAATTATCTTTTTATCATATAACGCATCAGTTTTCGTAGCAACGTCTGTATGGCAACATATAATATTACTTCTTATTTTATATATATTTTATAGGATCTCTGAAACCTTCTTCAAATGTGTTGACAAAAGAATGAAGCTTCAATACTTTGCAATATTAAATGTATGTAACCAACTTTTCACACTTTTATATAGGTATTATGGAAAGTCCAATAAAATATAAATACCATTTCTTATTTAGATGTGTCTGCTGTAGCTTTTAAGGAACGAATCAAAAGGCTTTTGTTTTTGTAAACACAGTTGCTGGCAGTGTGCATTATATTGCAGGGGGATCTTGTTACGCTTCCACCTGAAACGTAAGGTTCTACAAAGGTCTTTCAAGAAAAATTATTACAGTATTTAGTAAAATTGCAATTTTTTTATCTTTTTATAATTTTTTATGACGAATATAATCGTCATAAGCAGTTAAAGTCTCAGCACGAAATATGTAAACCAATTTATCGAAAACATCCTACATATTTGCCTAGAGGGACTCATGAGAGATAACAATGTTGGAGACGTCCGAATGTCTGAGCCCCTCGCTGCACGTGGTCGACGGTCTGCACGCAACTTTTGCCAACTCTCACCCACAGATACGTAGATATTTTACTCTCACCCTTTGGCATGTTCCAACGCATGGTCCAACGAACGTAATTTTTCATTCTCATGTCAAGTACATCGAGAGTTGGCGAAATAGGATGTTCATAAATTCTCCTGTACGCTAAATTGGTTAATATTTTGGGCGCATCATATCGAACTTGTGCACATCGATTCGGTTATCCGTCATTTCCTTTTTAATACCATTTTTTTTTTTTTTTGTTTCTTATAAATAATAATATGCATATTTTTTAAAACGTTGGTATATATGGAAGCCACCCATTGTAAAACCTTATTATTGCTGGGAGTAAAAGATTATTACTGTTACTACTACTGTATTTAGCTACGACCTCAATAATATAGGAAAGAAATTTAACTTAAACAGAACGTTAAAAAACAAATATTAAGGATCAAATCGTAAATCCAAAAAAAAGAAAACGGATATTACAATATAATGCCAACCGAGGTTATTACTTTTTAGTCATTTGGCAAATAAGAAGAATACCAGACCACAAAAAAGTATTGTTGTGTATATGTGTGTATTGCTACTTATTTTGTAATATTTTTAAACTACGAATACAAAGAAATATAACTTATATGTATGTAAATAATGTACACATACGTGTACTTACATAAATAAGTATATATAAAGGTAGAAAAATTTCTAAAGAAATCGTAAACTAAGATTTTGGTTGAGAAGAAGGGGAGAAGCAAAGAAGAAAAACACAGAAGATACTTAAGCATCATCAAGAAATATTAATACTGAATCAATGCAAGAGTGTTATAATATAAAACCATGTGGTTGTGTGGGTTATATATGTGTATGGTATGGATGCATGTATGTATGTGTAGCAACAATAAAAAAACAAGTTGATATTTCTCTGTTGCTTTCCTTTTCAAAATTATCAACAACAAAAATAAATAAATAAATAAGAAAAAATTACGCCACAATTATTATTATTGTGTTTTTAAACACATGTACATTATGAGCTTTTTTATTAAAAATAAAGTCTTTATAAATCGATTGATGAATAGCTAATCGTTTCCATTAAACGACTCCATAAATCCTAAATACCAGCATTAAGTTATCTTCGCTTATCATCTCTTATAACCACATTATACTGTTGCTACGATACGCATGTACAGTGCATAGAACGAATGTTAAACAGAATATGTTCAGTTTTGCGACTTATGCTGGATACCCCAAGCCTTCAAATAACACTTTATTACGACTAACTTATATTTACTACTTTCACAGTCAGAGTCAGCGAATACTTATTCTATAATATACTAGGGTAGCCAACATTTTATATTTTTTCAAGCATTGCCAGATATAACATTTAAGAATGTTGTTTATATTTTTATGAATATTCAAATTACCAACTCTTGTTGCTTCGCAGTTATCGAGAAAAGTTCTTGATTCTTTCGACATCACATTTCTTATTGTCTTTTTCTCTTTTCTACATTAATTTCTGCGAATGAATATCTCGAAGATATTGCTGCGAAGCATTGCCACATTCCAAGATGATAAGGCGCCCATACACACAACCATAAAGGTTCAGTCTTGGTTTGAGGACCATCAGAACAGCAGTAAATATTTTTCTTGGCCAATATAATAACCAGACCTCAACATAATTGAACCGTCATGGGTAGTTTTAGAGCAGAGGGTGAGGAGCCGATTCCTATATCCAACAACATTGCAGTAATTGACGGACGTTTTGGTACAAGAATGGTATAAAATTGCATTGGAAACTATTCAAACGCTCAACGGATCTATTTCACGAAGAATTGTAGTTATTCTACATGCAAATACTGGTCCAACACCGTATTGATAAATAAATATGGTATGTATGATAGGCAATTATATTGTCTTCCAATCTATAAAGAAGTTGCGCTGCACATTGCGTGTCTCAAGTGAAGTAACTACAAATGTCAGGCAAGGCCGGCCATCAACTACCACAGACCATTTTAATTGCCACGGTTTTTTATTTAGTTTTGTGAAAAGACATCAAGCCTTATGTTTTGGTTTTATAAAAAGATCAAGTTTCTGCTCAAAGACTGTATTATTTGTCATCTACTTCCGCTGCACTGTATTACTTGTCATCTACTTCTGCTGCTATTGCATGGATTGAGCTTAAAAAAATGCGCGAATCCAATCCAAATTTTCCATGGACTTAAGATTTACAAGCTTTTTAAATATTATGGACGATATTTTCAAAATTTGCTTTTTTTCCACCAACCACTCAGGGGATTCTCCTCTGCATAGGTGATGACCAAAAAGAAACAGGGTGGAGAGAGATGTACAGAGTGATCACAGTGTAGGGGTGTGTCCAATTGGTAAGCGCTACGCCTTCACCGACTGAGCACTCTCTGTAGCTATGAGCACACACCAGTAGATATGAAAGTATGGTCTTCCACACTAAGAATCGAGCCGGGGTATGTAATTTGGTAGTCGCGCTTCTTAACTATTTGGCAGTATAGAGCTCAATTTCCGAAGTAAAGCTTTACACATGAAGTGGTCGTAAAAGTGACCCCTTCCAAGCCATTTTCAATACGGTTCGTTCTAGCGCGAATAAACGTTAGTATACGGTTCGTTCTAGCGCGAATAAACGTTAGTATACATAATTTTCTCAAGGTATTTCAAAAATTGGAAACGAAAAAATCGCATTCCATGAAAAGTATCGGATTAGCATTTCGACATGTTCGCTGCATACAGCATTTGCGTGTAATATCGAAATGAATTCTGCTTTTATGAGTTAAGGTGAATATGTTTTTACTCGAAAACTGAAAGGGTTACTTGAAAAAGTAAGGGTGAAAGAACGAAATCACGTTAATTCACCTTTCAGCTCCGTATACATTTCGGTTATAGACATAACTTTATTTTCTATACGATATTCATTTTACACGATTGTGCATACAAAACTAAGTCTAATAGTAAGCATAGATACCCTGTCTAGGCTTTTTCAAACACAATAATAAAATTAATTTCTTGATTTAAAAATATAGCAATGATTATTTAAAACTATTGTTAAAAAAGTTTTGCATTGATTTATTTTAAAAAAATTCATGTTTTCGAAGCAAATGTTTTATTATAGAATTGAAGAGCGGTTCATCGATTTATGCGTACTCAGGAGATTATAAAATGTATAATATTTCGTTTGTGCTAACAAACGGTTATGATTGTTTCCATTATTGGGAGTTAAAAGCTTTTAACTACATTTTAATTAGTTTTCTAGTGCGTCTTCAAAAGTTAAACAGTTACTTCTGAAACTCGTTGCCGTATTTTGAAAGTTCTTAACGATTGTATATCGTAAACGAGAGAAAACTATGTGTACATCTAAATTTGATATTTATTTTCCAGCCTTGAAATATCTATGACATCTGTGTGTAGCTTTTGTACCGTACTTCAGTTGAGGTACGAGTGTATTACATTTGTGCGGATATTTGCAACACCAAGAAGAATTATTACATAAATCGATTCAGAATCATCAATTATAACTGTCTCAATATTTGTGAAGAGAATAGTACCGAAACTACAATGCTACATTCAATGTGGGCATATTTATCCAGCCAACAGTACCACTATGTGCCAAATTTTAAAAATTCAACAACAAACAGATGGACACATAGGCGTGGTTAAAAGAATCAAGAGTGTACTACAGTCAATCCTGGACGAATTTTAATTGTTGGGAATTAATTTCGATAGCCTTTCGATTAAAGAGGGTATTTGCTATTCATCATCATATAAAACTAAATGCTATTCAAAGTAATAATTTGCCGTAATTTTTGATCTTTTTCCTTTTGGAAAGTAGCTAGTGTTTTCTGGTGGATCCAAATAAATAGATAGAAAACCTTGAAACTTGACTTTGACTATCACATCGTGATACCCGCGTTAAATTCTCAATGCAATACATAACATATTAACAGCGATTGATGTGCATCTGCAGCTATAGTGACCGTTCGTCCAAACCTATCGTCCCCTTTCACGCTTCTTTCGCACTGACCATCACGGTTTTTTTTTGGTGTTTTTTGTTTATATGACCAAACCCTTATGGGATCTCTTCTATACGTCTGACACGGTCATGGTCAGAGAAAAGTGAGGCGAGGAAAAGAAACGGGGAGTGGCCATAGCCTAGTGGGTGTGTAATCAATCATCAAATTTTTAGGTTTACCGACACGTATAGCAGACATCCCATGAACTAAAAAAAGAAAGAAATGCAAGCACGTAATCCTGCATGGGATACGACCCTTAGCTTTCAAGCAAATCGTTTTATTAAATCTCTTTAGTCTCTTAAGATTTACTCCTGGTCTGAATGCAACAAACACTGTCTATGCTTTTGTTTCCATAAGTTCTTTAATTGCCTAATTGTATCCAACTTGCCTGTCGGTTCCTTCAAATAAACAATACCATTTGGAAGTATAAATATTTAGCTGTTGATTTCGCCGGCACGAAAGATGATGATTTTAAAGGTTCGACTATCTCCTATAAAAAGCGCACAATGCACTGTGTTAGGACTTCTGGGTTTACACCTAAAGCTTGTGTCGTATAAAATTATTTAATATTACTAGCGGTCTTTAGAGTGACGAATACGTTTTATATAGTGAATAAAAGACATATGTGCATAAATGGCAACATTTAGTCTTCATATATATGTATATAAAAATTTCATATAGAAAAATTGTGCAACAATATTCTAAATAATGTGTATAATTTGATTTTATTGCCATAATTGGTATGCCATCAATACTCTCAATACATGATATATATATTACGAATAATCACATATGCATGTACGTATTAACGTATGTATGCATGGATGCGGTGTGGACGAGTATATTTGTGTACATACAATGCTATTATACTAAATAAAAGCAAATATTTATGTGTGCATAAGTAAGTATTCCATATACCTTGCACGCGCGTGCTTGGAAGTGTGGAACCTTTACCTCGGTAAATATCAAGTACAGAAAATCGTTAAAATAACTGTAACACAAGGCGATATGGAAATATGTTTATGTAGCGAAAAGTAGATATACATGCATACATGTATGATTAGGTATATGCATATAAATGATCGATATTTATAACGGTGCTGATGGTGGTGATGATAGTTTTGTTTTGCTCTTTTTCTTTTTGCTTGTTTAATTTATTTTTTTTTTGTTTAGTGCACGGGCTTGAAAACGTTTTATGCTTTTGAGAAATACAACATAAAAATTGTGATTCCACATCCCTTTGTGTTCTCGTATCAAGTAACAAACACAAATACGAAATTGTATAATTTTTTGATAATTTAAGCAAGTATTTATAGGAGAAGAAGAAGAATTTGTCTGTGGCATTCAATGGATTCAATTGCCACATGTCTTCGTTCCATATGTGCCGTATGCATAATTAAATATAACACACACGCAGCATATGAACATATCCCAAATATAAACACTTTTAGAATGAATGACGAAAATGTCTAAGCGTGCGGTTTTATTCTAATGATGCTGGTGCTTAATTTATTTTTCCTTGCTCAGGGAAACCAAAAGTACGTAAAAATTCCAACAATTTTTTTTTATTTTTTGCCTTAAGTATGCATAGATGTGTGCTATTTGTATTTTTACTTTAGAACTTCAAAAAAAGCATTTTTTTGTGTTTATTATTAATAAACAACAATTGTATATGCACTCATCAAACCATCCGTCTTTTCCATTAAAGTGCTTGTTTGTACTAAGAAATTGTTTATGTATAATGGATGGGCGTTCGTAATATATCTTAAACAGACATTTTGCGTCATTTGAAATCGTTCTTTTTAAATGTATGAGTCTTAAGGGTTGATTGACTCTTGATGGTGGTGAGCTTCTGTGATTGTTTTTATTCCCATTGCTGAATGATGGCAATCTACTAAGTTTGTTCTATGGTTTACGCCATTTGGAAATATTCTTCAGAGGATTCGCCCAAGTCGTTTTTAATGGATTTCTTTTGTATTGTTTTTTTAAATACGTATTGATTATGAAAAAATTGTTATGTATATATACATATTCTTAAAAATATTGTCCGTCACTAACCACCATTTATTCTCATCATATTAGCAGAACAAGCATCATGCTTCGAAGGAATAACTTGTTTTTGAGCTTATTCAAAAGGGGAGTCTCGTTTTTCGGTGTGGTCATCAAAACGAATATACTTACTTAGAAAGGGCGCAGAGCATTTGTGGTTAGCGAATAATTGGAACGAACAATATTGAGTGAATATAACAAATATAATCGGTACATCTCAATTCAATTCTATCAACTTTTTGTCGATGGGTTTTGCATTACATAAGCGGGTATTTTTATGGTGAAAAACTACTTCGCCATGTTTTTTTATATGTTACAGACGCTCTACGTATAATTATCAGCTTTGTTAAATTAGCTGTTGTTGGTGATGATTGATTTCGTTCAAGACAGGTCATAACATACTACTTTAATGCTAATGGCTACACAGTACGCGTTTGGGGCAAAAAATTTTTAGTCTTATGTGAGTCAAACACATTTTTCGTTATGTTTCAGTTCTGTCCAGAAATGATCGCTTTTACGGCATATTCTTATCTAGCCAAAGTTCAAAAAGAGAAAAAATAAATTTCAAATTACTCTATGGTAAGAGTTTATATATTGTGGCGTATAATCTAAGTATAATGTTTTGGTAGGTAGTACTCTCTCTCTATACTATTCGGTACAAATTACATCCTCTCTGCGAGATTGTTTTAAATGCGCAGACTGCCGACTTAAGGTTCTGAGCAAATGTACTTAAGTGCGTCCGTCTCTTCCTGCGTCTTCTTGATTGGGAGCAAGAAAATTTGAGGTAAGAAGCTGACATCGTGTGCTTAGTCGGCGGACACAAATGAAGATGCGCGTGGGACTCTCACAATGGACAACGAGAAAAAACCATACTTCAATTAAAGAAATCGTACTCATCATACTTCAATTAAAGTATCGTTTTCTGAATGAACTTCGCCTGTTGAAATTGAAACCGAGGCTCTTACCTATAGTGTAAGAATTCAGCCCGAAATGGTGCTTTACGCACCAGTAAGCCTACTTGCACCTTTAATGCTTAAAAATAAGAGAAATATGAACACATACGTCCAACTATCCAATTAAAATCACGAATACGACCTGAAAATTTGTCTTATAATTTCAAATTTAAAATCTTCTATATTTTCTCTGTAGCTAGATTAAAATTCAAAATTTTTACAAAATTGTCCGATTGTCCAATTGTCCATAACTATGAAAGAAGTGAAAACTGAAAATTTAATCTATCACAAAATACCTTTTCATAACACAATTATTCAATCACCATCCTTTTTAGAGTGCGGAGGATCAGACACGTTGCGATAACTTATATGAATTATTATCTCGGACCAACGGGGTCATCCACATCTTATAATTGACGGAAAAATTCTTGCTTAAGATGTTCTTCCCAACATATAGTATATACCCGTATATAATAAAGTCGCGTTTTTGTCGCTTTTGATGTACAACTCGTAGGATAAATTGTGCTCTTTATGAAACTGTTGCAGCTCTATGCATAACCACTTGTAAATGGTTCCAAGACGAAAAATGTCATATAATTTAATTAATTTCACTTTTCGTTTTTCTTTTTTTATTAAGACGTTTTATTTTTATTTTCAGATTAAACAAATCAAATGTTTTGCGGCAATGAAGCTAAGTTAGAAATGACAGTTTTAAATAAATTCTTCTACAGCATGTTTATCGCATTTTTAATTCGCATTTCATACACTTCGTGACGTTAGTTATGTTATTCATGCGGCACTATATTAGTTAGATTTATGTATGCTATAATAAGAGGTCGTAGATTCTTTTACGATTAATGTAAATGTAAAAATTAAAAATCAATTCTTTAGTCATTTTTCGGAATATTTTCCGAACCTACGCAACTATGTTAATTCTTCTTATGTTTATTAACCTAAAACAGTTTAGAAAAAAAAAACAAAAACAATTAAAAAATGTAAATATTGAACTAACGCTGGATGTTGTTGAAAAATTCGGTCCAAGCTAAATAGAATTTTTTGTTTCATTTTTTATTTTGATTTCATGGCAAAATACAAGGTTTTTACTCGCTTTAAGGTCTATATTATTTACACCCCACTGATTACTGTTCCACCCTTTTTTTCAATATTAAATGTGGGCACATTTTTTTTCCTTTTTCTGTTGTGCGTTGTTTGCGTTATTGAAAGCTTACAATTGAAAATATTTTTTTTCCACAAAAAATTTCGCTTCCTTAAATTTCTTAAGAGACAAACGAAAAAGTATTATGTTTCGCAAACGTTAAGACTTTCATTTAACATTGAAAAGGCTGTTAATTTTGTCGGTGGACATATTGCACATTATAAAAATATTTTATAATTTGAAAAGCACAGTCGCTTTTAAATATATGAAAAAATAAAAAGTGATTCAGAGCGTCTTTGCTAATAACTGGTTACCGATTCTTTGATCAAAGCTTAAAAAAGTCAAGATTATCATTTAATGAGGGGCGATTTCACGTTTTAGCTGATAAATTTATCCCTTAACATTTGAAACATATGAAAGCAGCTTCATTTCAGGGATTAAGTCAATCGACTAATTTTCTTCAAAGTGAACTTAGATTCTTCGGAAAGTTATTTCGTTTTCTTTTTCCAACAGATCGCTTAACTGTGCTTTTTTTTGTCATTACGTATTTTGTCAGCTAATGCAGCGAGTCTTGTTTGTGAAAAAGTTTGATTCAATTTGCGCAATCTTTTTTATTTGGTGACCTATCACGTATCGAAAGTCGCAAGCGGCGCCCGGTGGTACTCGATAGTTGTGGATTATGTACTCACTGTAACCAGTAAAAAATTTGTAGCTGTTGATGAAGTATGCTTTTTATTCACTATGGAATAAAAATTTTTTCGATCGTAAAATAGGTGTCGAGTACTCCATATTGAGAACCATAAACCGCCTATAGCGATTTCGGCATATTTTATTCTTTTACTATCGGAAAGACGAGAATATGGTTTAAGCAAGAAAAAAATTATTGAACAGGTATTGAGAACATGCGTTGACAGGACGCCAGTGCCAAAACTAATTTCGAAAATTTTATTTGGTTTCGCAATGCAATGAATTGTTGAACGAACACCCTACTCAAACTCTCAAAGTATTTTCGAATAGTTTAGCAGTTGATGAATTAACTGCTCGTAGACATTTCCATGCGATGTGAAAGATCTAAAAGCATGCAAAATGGCTGCCATACGAAAGGGATGGGAATGCCATTTCGAACTGTGTCAACATCGCGCTCTCATTCATCATCGTCAGGCAAAAAAAAAAAAATTTTCTGTGCCATATTGTGACTGAGGACGAACAACAGGTCTCCTATGATAATCCCAACCTGGAAAAGCCATTGGTTAGTCCAGGAGAGCCATCTATTACTATATATTTGGCGCGATCAGCAAGGTGTAGTTTATTATGAGCTCCTAAAACTGAACGAACCTGTTAATGCAGATGTCTAGGAACATCAGTTGAACGAATTGAACGATGTATTGTTGCAAAAATGACCATCAATACCGGTTAACAGACGCAAAGTCGTGCTCTTACATGACAACGCTCGACCATACGTTGCCCAGGTTGTTAAGGATACACTGGTGCAGCTGGAATGCTAATTTCTGCCTCAGCAGACATATCTTCTTCTGATTACCACTTGGTTTCGAAATGCTGAAGAAGTACGAAAATTGGTCGATGATTGGATCGCTGCTAATTCAATATCTTTCTTTCGGCACGGTGTCGCCGTGTTGCCAGAAAGATGGGAAAATTTTTATGGGAGATATTTTTATTAATATATATTGTATCAGTTTTTGTCAATAAATACTCATTCAAGAGAAAAAATGATCAAAATACATGCAAGCATCGACCTTTCAGCTGTTAGTAAATTTATTTTACCGTATTAAATTTCACTGGGTCTGTTCTTCCAACTAATTTTTATTAATCTAATCTCTATCATAAAACCTTCTCGGAATAAGATATTTATATTATTTGAATTCGTCTTTTGTAGGCTGGGTTAAATAAAATTTGTTACATCATCGAGTAGCGCCCCGGCATTTGCCTAACAATCAAAACTAAGTGGGATATTAAGTAAGATTAAAAAACTTTGCGTAGCACTGGTAAAATCAGTTTAGAAGCATTTGCGCCTATATACAAGTGAATCGAGTACACGTGATATCGCGCGCGTGTAGTCAGTAACTTTACGACTTAGGCGCTATAAGGTATAGTAAATATTGGTCTAAAACTTACTGCATATATTCTACTCGATTCGATTGTTCAGCTGACATGCCCGAAACAAAATACATGCCTTGTAATTTAAGCTAATTACAGGTAAAATTTCGCCCACGCTAAATTTTAAAAAATATCAAAAAAAAAGGGTTTTCTTAAAATAGGGGTTTAAATAAATCGTCCCATTCAGCCATAACATCTAGGCAAACTTAATGTGCTTTTACAAAATATCTTGCAATGTACATAGTAGCGACGCGAGTTCATTCGATTTAAAAGCGAAATTAATTGAACGACGGACCTTTTTTATAGATTTTACAGTATCATAGAGTTCGGCTGCTTATTTTCCAATCTTACCTATGCTAGAAATGGGCTTCGATTTTCAAGAAGAGATTTCCGAATCCGACCAATTTACGACCAATTAAAACTATATATCTTACGAATTATACGGTGTGTTTTAGTAGACATTATAAATGTCTTTATCGTTATCATCAATAGAATGATAAGCTGTTCACGGCAAAATAGCCGACAGAACTTTTCTTCGAACCAAATAATATGCCTTATGTTCATTAAATTGTTGGAGAACGAGTACACATCTGCTAAGCATCGGTAAGCAAAATGTTAAATATAATGTTTTACTCTTCATTTTTGGCGATGGTTAAGCAGTACAATCAAATATTACAAACAAGGGGGTCATGAACTCTCCCCGTATTCTACAGACAGATACACGAACACATATAACTATTTAATCTCAAACTCTAACAAAGGCAAGCAACGATTAATGAAATTACTTAGCTAAACAAAAACATTATATCTACATATGAATTGTGCATGAAACGAAAGCAATTGTATATAGAATGAATGTATATATGTGTAAACGTATATGCAATTTCAATGTATGTATGTACGAATAAAAGTATATGTAATTTCTAAACAAGAAGCATAAGAAAAAATGAAAGGCATAAAGCAAGAGCGGCATTCTGGCGGCTTCCTCCTCTTCTTCTTTTTCTCTATAATTGAAACCAACAACATGAATAATGGCATAATTGTATCATAGCCATCAATCTAGCAAACCGTTCAACCATTGAAATATGTAAAACTAAGTAAGTCTGATGATGCGCATACATTCATAACATAGCATACCAAACCATAAATATATGTACACTCTAAAAACAAGAAAAAAATGTGAACAAGAAGCTCCTTATAACATCATACTCATGAACTCCATCAACAAACTAAGTAAGTAACTTTCAATGCAAACAAAAAAAAACAAACACAAAAAAGTATATAAATAAAAGTAGAATATAAGAAAAAGAAACTTTTCTTAGTTAAGGACAGACTCATTAGTTAAACTTCAATTCATTTAGTAAGCAAAATGAACGAAAAAATGAAAAGAAACAACAAAAATTGCATCCATTTCAAATCTAATTTAGTGGACAGATTGTTAATTTGATTTAAAGTTTAAATATAAAATAATAAAAGTAAAACTTTCTGATTACTCGCGTGCCTATGAAAACGAATTATTGTGAATCAATCTTATGATATCCGCCATCTGATGATCTATCATTGCATCATGGTATCGTTTACAATTTAGGTTTAGGTACAGCAATTTGCATATTATAAGCATAGCTAGACAAGAGATCGAAACAAATAATACAGCTATATATTCTTCGTTGAACGAATCTTGAAAAAGCCTCTATCTTAAGTAAATATATTGCAACCCTCGTTTTTTGACTGCGAACAATTCAATTGTGCGATTAGGATAATTTTGAGCTCTTAAAATAATCTAATCTCATTGTATAAATAAGTATTAAAACAATTTTATTACATAAACTAAGCGATGTAGTTCGATATCTCGTATTTATCTTTGTTATCAAATATTCATTTTCAAATTTTCATGGCTTATAACTTATCTAAAAGTGATTCCTGGTATATGCACAGATACGTATATAGATAAGTTATAAGCCATGAAGAATTGAAAATGAATATTTGATAGCAAAGACAGATACAAGATATCGAATAATTTTACTTGTGACAAATATCATATATTAATGCCGTCATATATATCGTCGTCAGATATCGATATATACATATATATATATATATAATGATTGCTAATAAGATATAAATATACCGCCTGCCCTGTCTCCGGTCTAGTAATGTTGACACTAATATCTTCTATGAACAAGAATTACTTGATATCTGTCGATACGCATCAGTATCGAGTTTCGTCACCATCGATAAATATGCAATACTATTAATAGGCTAAACAGGCATCGATAAACGTTAATGATATTTGGCATATGCACCAAGAACCGACATGAATCAGTGTTATATGTATTAATGAGGAAATTGACACCTGCTAATTGACTGAGGTATCTGACGTAGATAGGTTATAATACAATAACTACTTGAAATTGCCGATTCCTTAATATGTTTGCGACTTATAAACGACAGAAATTCAAACGTAGATCTGTGAATTCCAGCTTTCGAGTCCAAACTGATTGATATAAGAATACACAGGGATGAAGAAATCAACTTGTTGAGCAAAAATATATACCCTTAAGGTTCGTTGCTGGATTCCTTGTGCAACGCAATAGCAAGAACGGTGAATCTCTATTTTCTAGCGATGGATAAGAAAACTTTTATTCTCAAACCAAGCTTTGTTTTTTAATACAAATAATGCAAAATAGTACAAAAAGCACTTGTGTGATAGCTTTTTAATATTAAAATAGAGTAATTGATTACATTAGTTGGGCATGGAGGAATTTAGCTTTCTTATCCATCGAGAAGTACTTTACTGATTGCCGTTCACTAGAAATGTGCCCCAGAGATCTTTTAAAGCGCGCAGGCTATCCAGGTGCGTGAAACCTTACGCCGAGTTAGTCATTGCTATCCATCTGACCGCCGCACGCCAGATATCGAATTCCGAACTACCATAGTCTTCAAAATTGAAAGTTGAAACATGGTTTATAAATTTTTGTTTGAAAAGTAATTACTTGAATTGTAATAAAAAATAAAAACTTGAATTATAATTTACAGCCGCAAAGTAAAAGCGGCTTTTTTCGATATCGCGCTTTTAATGATGGCGAGTATCTGAAATTCTTTCCAAGATGAAGACAAATTTTTAATTTATTTTAACCTAATCTGTAATCTATAATATATGCTTCAAGCCATCATCGAAAATGTGCATTAATTGCACGTACATCCTTTTGAGAATAGGCAGACTTTTATTATTCATAGTTTTGGGAGAGGAAGAGATTTTTGACTTTTGATACTGTGATTGACATTTTTAATTTTTGAGAATGTGTGTTATCAGCTGCGAATTGAATGATCAATTTAGTACATCTCTTGATAGGCATTATTCAGAGAATATTGCCAAAGAATGGTTTAATCGGTTGAGGGTTTTTCCTTTTTTTCTTAGTGTTTTTTTTTTCTTCTTTAATTTTTGGGTAGCATAAAAAATCATTGACATACGGACTTTATTTGTGGGTATTTTTTTTTTTTTTTTTTTTTTTTTGGTTTGCATTAATTTATATAAAATATGTAAACATTTTAAGAACTCAACCGGATACACACTGAAGTTAACAAAATACTGCAGGCGGCTATTGTTCGGGTTCATTTTAAAGAAAGTTATTGCTTTATGTGCTGCTATGTTGCTGTAGATGGTGCCTGGTTGTTCAGTTTTGATTTTTCCTCAAGGGACTCATAACAAATGTTGATTGTTGAATGAATCCGAATTTTCGGTTTAAAGATTTAAAAAGTTTGTAATTTACGATGTATTTTTGGTAGGAAAAAGTTTAATTTTTGGTCTATAGCTTTCTCTTGAAAGAGGAAACGAGCAAAGGGAAAGAAAAAAAGAGGGAAAAATCTAAAAAGTTATAATTTTTAATTAAATCTGTTTTAAGTTGCCATAAAGAAAACTTTTCATTTGACGAGATTCACCCTCATCCCTTACCCATGAACACTCGTATAAATTCTATGTAAACAAGTTCGTTTGCATGTATAAGTTGCGTACTCTCGTATAAAAAAGAATTGTGTCAATGTTGGAGTTACGTGGGGTTTTTTTTCTTTTTTTTTAGGTAATTGCGTCATTTTCATACTTTTTATGAACAATTTAACAGCAATTTAGGCTTTATTTTATTAGGCATTTTTAACCGCTTCTAATTGAAAGTGTTGCAAAGCTAATTGATAAGCTTTTTCGAGATTCGAATAAATTCATTCTAACGCAATTTAAGTTCCTATCTCTTATAACCCCATCTTGCTTGCGTTCAGCTTTAATCTAAACTATAAAGCACTCTTACTAACCGACTATATTCCAATCATTTTTCAAAAGAGATACTTTTGTTATTCATAACAAATTTGTTAAAATGTATACACATTTAGCAGCTCTACTGCTCTGTTTTAAACAGCTTCCCTTCCTCGCAATTACATACATTTGCAATGTTATAAAATATATTTGTAAGACTATTAAAGACTTTTTCATAGCAATCAGTTTTAAATGCTGTCGAAATAAAAAATAAAAAAATTAAGTTTTTTTTTTCTCTATAACAAAAACTTAACACATTTACTTAATGTGCAGAAGTCGGATGCGTCACACAACAAGATATTGCGGAAATAGTATAGTACTTATTGCGTTTAGTTTTAAGCTTCCATTATAAAACTAATCGTAAGAAAGAAGTTACGATTAACAACTTTACAAAACTGTGTTCGCACAAATGTTGGGCAAATGTGAGGCAAACGTTTCATAAACATTATCTAAACGGAAAATCAACTTTTTACTCCCTCTGTAGAGGGGTGTTTTGTTATATGTATATATAGTGGTCAGAGATCAGCGGTGCTTTTAACAAGCGATGTCATTTTAAATTTCGCACCAATTATCACTGCGATGACATTTAAAAACGTAAAAGCTAAGAGCATGTGTTTTGGTGCTTGTTGTAACTGTATCGAAATTAAACTAGGATTTTTTGACAGAAATTATTCGGAATGATGAGGTTATGTGTATATGTACGTGTTAACAAGCAAAACTGTTTCATCTGGGACTTCGAAAACTCTGTTGGAACTATTGAATTTCTTCGTTGTTGACGTCTGCAATCACAAGATGTTAATTTTCAAAAGGGGGACGATGTGACAATTGATACAGCTCGCGAAACAATGGCCCTATTTCGTGATTTATTTAAAATCCCTCCTGATGAATAAAAGACTCTCCATATTATGGATTATCATTCGCATTGGCATTCTAGCGTAATTATCGACTACGAATCGTAAGAGCTTCTGACTGTGTTCTCTTGTCATAGTTTTTGCGATTTTATATCAAACTTGGTATTCCATAACAATAGTCACAGGAAAATTCTCTCATCACAGCTATGTAGGTGAGGATAAAGTTCTAAGATACAGATCGATATCATTTTTCTGTCGTATGCAATACTCTGTCTATACGCCATTTGTCTACTGCTACAAATTCAGTTTAGAAATGGGTTTGACTCGCCTTAAACTCTTAAATTCAGTATTCGATGGTATTGTCGAAAAAAAGACAAAGAAATGTTTTTCTGCTTATTTTTGTTTTAATATTTCAAAGTGTACCATTTTACTTCCCGCAACGAGAGGGTAAGGGTAAGTCTATTTTGTGAAAACGCTTGAAATCACCAAAAGAAAACTTCAGGGAACCCATATGTAATATGTGTTCTTGATTAGTATCAGATCCTGAATCAATCTAGGTTCTGTTATTCTATCCGCCCTCGTGGATGCGTGTAGTTTCACATTCTCTCGGTTACAAAAACTAAGATATAGGCTTGAAATGTGCAAAAAACCTTAGAAATTCTTGCGCGAGTGTTGGTATTGAAAATGAACCACATTGGTCATAAGACTTGCCTATAGTACAACAAAAGCTGAAAATATTTTCGTTTTCGAAAGTAGAGAATTGATTTTTTTTCATTATCTATTACAGTAAACACTACATCAGAGATATAACTACGAAAATCTGTACGTATATATATGGATGCTCGTGCAGTAATCGTACACAAATGTAAAAAATCAGCCACACTTTCTTCATGCTTTTTGAGTCGTATATAATTTTCTTCATTATTTATTTATATGAAAGGGATTTTTTTATGTTTTATTTTTCATTTTACAAATCAATTCTTGTTATTCTTATTTTTTTTTTATCTTATTCATATATTTTTTTTTATGGGTAAGCTGTGGTTGTTGTCCACTGGTAAATATCTCTTATCTTATTTTATATTCAGGAAACGACTAAATAAGCGTTTAACATATGGCATGTAATATTTTTATGGTTTTCCATACAAAAATTTTTATGCCGACTTACGGAGCTTTATGAGGACCACTGACATGGAATAAAGCAGTAAATGCTTCCGAATAACCAAATGGAAAATGCAAGGTCACCAAAAAAATGGTACGTCTTTCACTGAAGATGGTTAGGATAATACTAAAGTTGATTAAGAATTCAGATACGTACAACACACGAGGCTATCCCGAACACTGTCATGAAATTTTCAAATAAGGCTAACAGTTGAGGGTCTGTTCTCCATAAATATTAAAGTGGAGGTTAGCTAAATGCATCTTTCAGTTAAAAGAAAGTCCATTTCATTACTTGTAATTAAATTTAACTTGAAGATTTCTTGCAGTTACCCGTTAATTGGTAAAACAGCTGATGCAGACAGTCATACGGGTGATAAAATGAAATAAGAAAAATGTTGAGAATTTATTTATGTGAAAAAGTCTTTATTACAAAAAGAAGCGAGAAAATTACATTCGACTCGAAATTGGGTTCGAATCCTTTATACCCAACACTGTTGTCCTCTCCACACTCTCACATTTTATACCATTAGGTGGACGGAAATTTTTTCTGTTTTTGTAAAATAAAATTAAAAATTTTTATCGTTTGTGTTTACTGCAGTTTATTTTTGCCAAATTTAAAGGCGATGTGCTCGTTTCTGCGAACGGGAGAAGATTTTCCGCAGATATTATACAGTCGCGCAAACGGACAGATGGACTGAGTTAGATCGATGGAGAATTTGATGTATTATATATGTACTTTGTGGGATCTGTGAAGAGTTCTTTTGTATGCTGCAAAGATTTTTGATAAAATGAGCCTCACCGTTGGGTGAAAGATATAATCAAAGCTACATGGCCCGATTGGGAATCTGCAGATGTACCATACAAATGTTCTAAGCACTTAACAGTCTCCTTAATAATGCATCTTGTGCTTTTTCTGCGTGCTTCCCAAAATAGCTGTGTTCCATTCACAATGATCTAAGCAAATTATATGCTATTGAAAGTAACTAATTTAAGTTATAGTTCAGAGCGCCTGTTAAAAAATCTGCTGCTGCTCTGGTTAGTGAACTTGCAATCTAAATTAAGATACTGAATACGGCACTGGGTGAGTTTTTAAGTGCTGCCTTCAGCCGAAATATTGAGTTATTGAATTGCAAAGAATACAACCCCCAAAAAAACCGTGCGGGTAACAATTCTTGAATGTTTAAGGCACCATTTTGCTTATGACCGAAGAAGAATTGAAAAAAAAAAAAATGATGAGGTAGTATTCGACAGTAACTCCGTGACTTCATTTTAATTATAGGCGTGTCATTAGATTGATTGATATATATGTATATATATAATATTACCGATCACTCAGGGCATGCACTTTATACACATAGGCACAGTATTGATCAAGAAGGATAATAGATAAAGACGGGTCACTTAAGTTATGAAAAGAGTCCCACGAAGTTATATACAAGAATTCCAAGTTTTTCATCAAGTCAGTGGCATTAACTGTATTCTAGATTTTTGGGAAGCTCTAATGAGCTTTTTGAAAATTCTAGAAAGGTTCAAAGTTCAGGCAGATTTCTACCTTGAATTGAAATTTGTTGCACATTGAAATGTTAAACATTATTTGAAGAAAGCAAATAACGCAGATTTTTCCACTAGGTTCGCGATTGCAAACGGTTCATGAAATCGCATATTAAAATTGTAATAACAAAATCAATTCACTTCTATTATTTCACTAAAGAGAATATTTTCCATTTTCTATTTTGCAATGCTTTCATTTTGACTAGCAATACCTGTGTCAGTTATCTCAATTTTCTTTCACTTTTGTGATTGTGAAATTGATTAAGAACTATAATCAAAATTTTGTGGACGCTATACGCGTAACATTTAAAAACTCAATAGTAAGTATGAATGTTAGTTATTATGATTATTGCACATGTTTCACTTACAATGGACATCCTCGCTTTATAATGATGTCTGAACTAATACGAATCAAGTTGGGATAAATAATGTCCATCCAAAGAATTAAATTTTGATGTACTATAATATTGGGTACTCTTTTTCTATGTAAAAATGCTATAGCATCGCCCATAGAATATGCGTTCATGTTTTTTTCAATTTTTGTACATTTATTTGCTATAGTTTATGAGTAATGAGCAAAAAACAAATTTTTCATTCCCTTTGAAAAATAGAGGCGTTCTCAGTTCACGTTGCTTTAGGCGTGCCGTTCGCCTGATTTGATCCGTTTTCAAAACCAACTTGCGATCTTTCGATGTTTCTGACAAATTTGAAGTCGGTAGCTTCATTTTTTCGGGCAGAAGAATGTTTACAACAGACATGACGCAGATGAACAGACGGGCATGCTTAAATCGATTTAAGTGTCATGCTGCTCAAGAATATTTATATTTTGTGGGGCCTCTGATACTTCCTTCTGGGCATTGCAAACGTTTTTAGAAAATGAATACACCCCTCGCCCTTCGGTGATGGGTATAAAAAGGGAAAGAACTTTACTTAAATTAATAAATAGTAAGAACAAAATTAAATTTTAACAAATTTTTTTAGAAAAGATTTAAAGGCGACATTACGCTGTGAATATAAACTGCATTTACTTAAATACTGCATATAGAACCCACAGAAATACCAATAATAAAAATGGTATAAAAGTGAGTTCACAAAAATTTGTTATATTAAACATTACAATTATGCGGATTTCTCAAGTGCTCAGATTATTAATGGTTTCAAAACGGCCATATAAAGTTATTATTAGAGCGCCGTTATTTAAAACACTTGCAAATTTCAACACTTCGACTGGCATACCAGCAGTTGGTGTTAAAAAGAATGCTTTGATATCTCAATCGATTAACTAATTAATTGTCTTTTAGCTTTGTCCGTCGACTCAATTGCTTTTATCGTAAGTTTGCCTTTTGACATTATCTTAGTAATCTTGCATATGTTTGCCAAGATATGTTGAACACTTGAATAGTAGAAACAGTTTGGTTACGTATTTCCTTTGTTTTTCCTTAACTCGATTACGCTCAACTTTATGTAGAACAATAGGTGCGACCTCAATCTAGCTTTTATTTCCTTTATTAGCTTAAACTCATAAATTAAAAGATGTATGCTGTAGGAGAAAGATAACATAGTCCAAAAAAAAAAAAAAAAATTAATTCATTAAGACACCACCAACATCGTGGCAAGCGGTTCCATATACTTTCTAACAATTGTGCAGTGGGTTTCTTACGCCTTCGTAACATATTGCATTCACTTGTTGGCTTGATTACCGTTTAATGATAACTATAAGACAAGCAAGTAATGAATATCAAAACGTCATTTTAATATTCTCCTTGCTTTCTCCGTGGATTGTCATTTCTTTCTCTAAATAATCCCTTAGATTATAACTCAATAAGTGTTGTTGAACAACTTTAGTTAATTAATAAGTGAAGAGAATTTTTAAAATATATGTTCAATATGGATTTCGAAAACTACTTAACAAGTTGTAAATGACGTATTGGTTTCACTTTTACAATCTTCGAGACAGTGAGATAAGCTATATAATATGACTATCCGTACTCTGCTAGTGCATGCTATCACATATCTGCTTCTTTATCGCCCTTTAGGCACATATATAATCATTTTTTACCTCCTTTACGAACACACGGACTCGTTCTGTTAATGTATCTCCGCTGAGAGGTGAATGATATAAAATTCACTTCGAGTGCCATTACGTATTAGACAGTAGGCGCACGTATTTCTTTTTCGCTCAGTTTATGAAAAATTTATTTATTCCTAACTTTTAAAATTCATCACAGTTCCATCGCGGGCATATTGATTATAATATATAGAATAATACATAGAAATAATAATGCAATTGTTTTTGCTTGCTTATCATCTGTTAGCTATTAATTTCTTGTGGTTTAATGATTAATTTTTTTTTTTTAGCATGTATAAATATAATAGCAGTTTTGAAAATTTTATGAAAGAAATTATCAAAACAAATTTTTTTGTATTTTTTTTTGATTATTTCTTAAGATTTCAAATATTAAAAAATTTCTCAATCGACTTGTGTTCTGGGTAGTGCGTGTTTTCTTTACGTCTGCAATTTTTTAATTGTTTTGGTGTTTTTGT
>KK499980.1:0-37006 GCA_000688715.1 Glossina pallidipes
ACTACATGTTTTGTTTATTATATTTTGTAAAAAAATTTTCCAAAAGTTTTATTTTAACTGAATTTTGACTTAAATCCTCTCGAGACTTCGTTTTATAGAATTCTGTTAAGGACTTAACAGAGCTCTGTAAAGAAATTTTGGATTGTGTCTTTGCTAGTTATATTTAAATATAACTTCACACCCTTATGAAAAAGTTAACCAAAAATTTTCAATTAATTTTGAAAAGGAAAAGTTTTAAAAATTTACATAACAATTAAGCTTTTTTGGCAAAACACAAAATATTTCCATTAGGGTTTAAGTGTAAAGCAGCGTAGATGATTAAAAAATTCACTCAAATGCCTTTAGTCTGAGTGGTCTCTTTAGGAAATTGATTGAACAGATTTTTTAAGATATTTTACCAAAGTATTGAATTAAATGAGAATATCGTCGACTTGATGTACCAATGAAATGTACTTAAGCGGATAGTGTTTATTTATTCAAAACTATATATATTTGCATGGGAAAGCTCCTATATATATTTGTGTGCCCCTTAAATTAAACGCATTTCTTTTTGTGTCTGTGAGAATAATATGTCCACATAGGAAGATTATTTTATTAAGGGAACACCGTGAATGTATAACTTTCGTCTGAACTGATTTCAAGCAAATTGCATTTAAAATCTTTTTTCTATAGATTTAGTCTTAAGCTCACTACTCGACCATCTAAGATGTTTGTAACAATCAGCCAAATATTTCTCGTAAAAATTTCAAGGTTTTCTAGTGCATCCAAGCAAGTTATGAATTTAACAGATCTTATATAGGAAACAAACTTTGATTTTTATAAGCCTTTGCCATGGGCGGCAACATGGAAAATAGCTTAATTTTGTTGAACCCACACGGACGCGTACCGCTCGCCGCTCGCAAGATGAAAAATTAAAGTTTCGTAACTATCTCTGATCTCGATTCGTGCAGATGGACGTGTGAAATGCTTCGTCATATGCTATGTGAATGCGAGGCCGCTCACAAAATCCGATACTTCCTAATACTGCACTCTGTACGGCACACCGAGTTAAAAAAGCGGTAGGATTCTAAAATTGGAGGACGAAAGTCACGAATGAGCACAGTAGGTGATTCAAGCCGCAGTACGGATTAGCCACATAACTCTAACTAGCACTGATCACAGGCCCGAGTATATATGCTTCTCAGCGTATAGATCCAATTGCAACCCTCTTTTAAGTCTAAATTGGTGCAAGAACAGTCAGCTATGTCAGTAACAACACTCAAGAATGGCTATTATTATGGCCTTAAAGTTTTGATGAAGTGTCTATCGGAAAATAGGTCTAAAGGTTCATCTATTGTGAAAGTGATGTGTTTTCATTTAATTGCTTTCTGTAATCTTAAGTCAACGTTTCTGTGCTGATGTGTTGATGAGCCTTTGCTTACTGTGGGCTTCTATATACGCAGATTACAGTCATTTTCCAACCTCGTATTCGTAATCGATTAAGAAATAGTTGTAGTGAGCTTTCTATCTTAATTTTCACCGCTATGCCGTTCTAACCTTCCCAGTCGACTTTTGGTTTCTAGGTTGCTTTGGACGGCCTTCTCTGAGTGCTGTCTACTCCGCTGACGGCCGATTTCATTCCGGAGTGATGATTCCATGTTTCACCCATTTTCCCACATCACATTAAAAAATCCTCTTCATTTCGCCTAAAAGGCTCTAGGACGTTATTGTTTCTGTTCAAAAGTGAACAAATGCGGCATCCACTTTGAATAGGGCTTTCTCATGGGTTTATGTTAAATGGTGAATGGCTGCCTTTTGATATTTTTAGGGTGTTCGCTATTTCAAGCAGCTTCAGTTTTTGGTCTTTCAAAACGACTTTGCGCGCTTTTCTTACGTTTTGTGGAACAACTACCGATTTTAGATGACCAGAGGCTTCTCCGTTATCCGGTATGTGTTCAAAACTAGCAAAACCATCCACAAATACATTTTTTCGGCTCTCGCCATAACAACTTTTAAGTTAAGGCTAAGGATGGCTTGTGTTCGAAAATAGCAAACTAACCAAAAATATATTTTTTCGAGGGCCTAGACTCGCCATAACAGCTTTCAAGGTAAGGCTGATGGTGAAAGGCATTTTTTCAATGTTCAGACCTCATTCTCAACAGATGGATAAAGTTTAACGACCTTCATCTCTTTTTTTTACAGTAAAATATGACGTCATTGTCATTGCACACACATTGACACAGTGCTACCAAGTTACCGCCATTGCAGTTGAAATCGCTAGTCTTTATTACTGCTAGCTTATAAATATGGAATGGCAATGATTTTCAGCAAATTCCTTTCTCCGTTTTATCAATTCAAAGCATTCTCTCTCCTATCGCATTGTGTAAATTGTAAACAATTTTAACGACGATGCAATGAAAAGCAAATAGTACGACGTAGACTGCAATATGTGATATTAAAGCAATTTAGATTTTTATTGTTGCTTTAAGACCGTAATTCTTTAAATCGGTTAAAGGCTTCAGGGCACTAAAAGAAGCAGTGAAAATGTTACGACTAATAATATTTAGTAGAAAAAGTAGATTTTTTATTCTAATGTCCGGGACCTATGGTAACTTAATATTAATCTTAAATGTAGTTTAAGAAAAACAATCCAAATGGAGGAGCAATTCATCGGGTAGATTATTTAATATTTCTCCTCGAAAACGGATAATCAAATATTCGACATTAAGAGAAAAGCAAAATTTTATACAATATTTACAAACATTTCTTGTTTGGAAAAACCGTGGATTATGTAAGGTCTGGATTGCTATTGAAGCAATCGTATTGATCTATCAAAACTACTTTTCGCTACGATTTATTACTAAGCTTATCAAGTCAATTATATAAAACATACTCATTTCAGTTCAATCAATCAATTTTCAATTAAATTGTGTTAAGGTGTCGGCTGGTATGGTATTAAATAAAATATGTGAGAAAATTATATTCGGGTGTAGCTGACATAGACAATGCAAATATTTATCGGTGCAGTTTATGTGTAACGAGCAAAAAACCCAACATCATTTCATACCCTACATCACTTGTTGTGCAAAGATATGTTAAATTTCTGCGAACTTGGGATGGACCTGTTTTTTATTATATTAAAAGTGATTCTGAATCGATTTAAGCTTGTCTGTCCATCTGTCCATCTTGTATTTTCGTCTCGTCGTACAGATCGCAATGTTTGGAATGCTTCGATGAAAGGACGAACGTTATTGAGAATGGCTCGGAGAATGGCACTTTTTCAATGGCATCCGCGTTTTGAAAAGTTATTATATTAACAGCTTTATAGCAAACTCTTGTAGTGATGGGCCGTTTCCCACTGTACTGTCTTTACTTGTTTTTACTTTTGAAAACTGAAGGATTCTCACTGCGGGCGTGCCCCTTGATGAATTTGGTCCCCTTTTAATAGCAACCTGTTTACATTAACTTTTAATATTCAAGCCAAATTTCACTAAGATTCATTCACCTGGTCGTTCAAAGGACGATCTATTGGGGAAATAGAAATCTGGAATTTGTCTCGTTTTTTTGTTACACTCTCTACTTGATTGCTTCCCTATCAGTGTGAACCTTACATGAATCGGTCAATTGACATTCCTCAGATTTATAAAGCAGCCTAGTTAAAGTGATGGCCATCCAAAATACGATCGAAGGCGCATCAAATTTCGTCCAAGTATTTTTTATTTGTTCTTTTTTTTTTTTTTTAATTGTTCTACATTACTTTTTATAGTTCATTTGGACGTGATGCACATGACTTTTTTTAAAGTCTACCTATTTTCGTATATTTTGTTAAAGTGAACTTGGCATGACAACAATTTCGATAAGTTCCTTATAGAGAGAATGAAAAAAAATATAGCAAAAGCACGTGACAAGCATGGAAATTTACTTAAGTGAAATATTTTTTATTAGACGATATATTCATGAGAATATGAATTCGTAATTACGTTTACGTGCCTGTTGTATGCATAAAAGCGTTCCGTGCACATGTCTTTAGTTGAAACTGTACCTATATTTGGTTATATGCAATACTTAAGTAATATTTGCAAAAGCTTTAATGGTTTAGAGTTGAACTAACACCGAGCTAATGAAAGGAAACCACAACAACAATAACAACAACAACAACAACAAACTGAACTAATAGACATTAAAATAAATTTTAAAAAAATGAAATGAAGCTTACATCCAAGCACTTCAATGGTGAGCCTACAGTAAAAAAGATGAAAAACTGAACATAGATGCCAAATATTGGCAACCCACTCCAACAATTTATATTAATGCTCATAAAAGGGTAATAAAAACAGCAAAAAAAAAAAAAATTTCAAGTCGAAACAAATTCATACATACATAGTAATAACGTTACGTGAATGCATCAAACTTAGACAATTTTGGTGAAATAATCGAATGTTGATGCTAGCAAACGATGTGAGAAAATATTTAACGATTTTTTGCTTTCTGCCAAAAAGAACTTTGTTTTAAACTATTGCGTTTCCAACGCAAGCACCTTCTCACTCATACGATGATGAAATATTCTTTTTGCTAATGAAAATTTCTAATGGTTTTGCTGATGATGATGATGATGATGATGATGATAGAGATTATTTTATGCATGCAGTTAAAATTTTCTCGACTTTTTTTCGTTTAAGTTCATAAATTTTGCAATAAATTCTTTCACTTGAAACCAGGAAGTTTTGCGAATGCATTTTTTCGCTACAAATACAAAATTTCTATAATTTTGCTAACGAAGGTAAAATTTGAAAATGAAGTCAATAAATTCTCATTTCGTAAATGACACAAACGTGCGCTGGGTACAGGGTGTTTTAATACGAGAGCCCCCCTAACCAGATCTAACAAAACTAATTACTTCAAATGAACCTATTAAAGGGCATCGATTGATTCTTTGATGCATGGAAGAAAAAAGAACAAAGTTTTCTCGAAATTATCGCTGGTATGCTGCTGTCAACGATTGCCGGTTTGCATAATAACTTAAACCCCTATCTAATCAGTTAATTACTTTGGAGAAAGTCATTTGAAACCAATAAGAGATCTCTTGACTACTTACTACCCAAAGCCGTAACTCCTGTTGTTGAAGAGCAATTTGTTAAATGAAATGAGAGAGAGAGAGAGAGAGAAACAACATAGGGATCCCTAATCGTTTCAGACGTTTGTTTGTAATTGGAGCCAAAATGTCAGAAGACGACTGTAAAATCTTTTTAGCATAGGCCAACACGATTTTCGACTTCTTTGTTGTTGTAATCATTTCTAACTTTGCGAAGAACAAGTTCGGTTTTCTTTTGTCTTAAAATAGGATTCACATCCATTTTTATACTGGCGTGAATATAGACCAGTGTACGTAGCCTGAATTGTTGTTCTTGCTAAAAGTTAGGCTATCCTCACACTTGGGTCATGCTTTCGCTAGGGTAATTGATAATTGGGTGGCATAAAAAAAACAACAATATGATTATAAAACTGAAAAAAAAGAGGAAATGAACACATAAAAAATAAAAAAAAATTTTCTTTTATTATTATTTACTATAAGGTGCTTGTACAAACTTTTAAACTAAAAAATTATCGAGAATTCAAGCTTTCCCGATCATTTTCTTTTTGTTTGTTCGCATTTTGATTCATCCACTGATGCTTCGGGAATTATCTTCATTTGGACTTCCCAGCCTCACCATCTTAGATATATTCCACTCTTGAAACTTAGCGGCTTATTTAGTAGTTTTTTTCCGTTTTCAACATGGACGACTTAAGCATATAAAATCGAACGGTTAAGCTCTGAAACTGAGACTGCTAATCATTCTTATTAGTTGACTACTCTTCACTATTTTATCCAAAACAAAAGAAAAAAAAAACTTGTTCAAAAGAAAAATAAATAAAAATATATACAATGGCGGACGCAGGGCACGCGTGATGCTCAAGTTGTTACAAGGCAACGTTCGCCAACTACCTAAATGAATTGTCAACTTTATTAAGGCCGTGATAAAGAACTCCATTTTCGCATTGTGCCCATTTTTTATAACGCGGCGAATCATTTCTTGTTGACTCGCGGAAGATTCGAGAAGAAGAAGACAATTGCAATTTGTGATTTGTCTTAAAGGACGTTGAAAACTATGAGAAAAATTTAATTTCATTACTGTGCTCAAGGTTCATCATCGCCAAAATTCCTCACATATGCCCTACCCAACGAACGTAAAACACCATAGTAATTGTAGGTGATCCCCCTCTGCTTTTCTTTTTTATTTTTGGGCATAATAATTGGATTATTTAAAGATTAATGGTGCACTTGATAGGCGATCCGTTCGCAGTCACCTTGACACAGAATATGAGAACGAAAGTCCTGTGTTTTGTTTTTTTGTACAACGATCAACTTTTTAAAGGATAAGAGTAACTAACTAATTATTACATTTTTTATTCTTTTTATTTTTTTTTTGGTTTTGCTTGTTGAAATTTGTACTTTGCAGTTCATCAGTCCTTGCAATGCAACTCCTAATGACAATTAGTAGCAGCAGCAATTAGTTTGGTGATTATAATTTTTAAGATTTGTTGTTGTTGTTTAGTTTGTCTTATGTGCATCTTTTTTACTAATTCCTTTTTTTTTACTTTCCGCTAAATCGTAACTTGGCGAAAAAAAAATCCAGAAAAAGATGGATTACTTTCACTTTGGTAACTTTTTAAGATATTTTCGAGAGACGTGTATATTGAGCTGGTTATGTTATTATCATTGCGAAAGACCGCTTTTAGGCTAACTCGCCCCAAATGATTTCACCGAATCGTATGCAAAGGAAAAACAAAATTTATTTGATTGACTTATCCCAAAAGGTGAAACGCGTTATTTTCTCTGCTTAAAAGAAAAAAATATCCACGCCTCTTGCACCGAGGTGATAAGAATCAGCTGCTGGAATTATTTGACTTAAAATATTTTAATTTTTGTCAATTGACTAGATGGCTAAATATAAATAAAGTTCATTTTTGTACTCCTATTAGCTTGGAGATTTTGTGCGCTTATCTATTCTAAACTTTCACTTGGATAGAAAAGAAAAAAAAAAAACCTTTTAAGAATTTCGAAATTCATGTTAGAGTGATACAGCCAAAAATCATGTTGATCCGTGTATATCCCCCAGCGCCATTATGACTTATATCCTCGAAATTTCTTTCGTATTTTTCATAAGTCACCACCAAGTCACATAATCACTTTAAAAAGAAAAAAAAAAGTCCAGCAATAAAACTCTCAATTATCCAGTGAAGCAAAACAAACGTTTGCTTGGGATACGTATAACTACTACTTCCAATGTCAATGAGTTATCATATATATGTCTTATTAAAAGTAAACTGCCTTGTTATCAGCTCGCATAGCAACGCTTGTCGCAGATAAGTTGAGTTTATCCAAGAATATACAGGTATAAGGATTAGTGGAGTATCCATTGTTAAGAAAACAAAACAAGAAATGTGATTATTTTTTATTCTTACTGCGCTCTTCTAGCATTTCCATAGAAATTTATTTATTTTATCTCTTTAGGGTAAAGGAATTCCCGCATACAATCATTACAGGCTCGACTGAACCATGAAGCACTTGTGCATTGTAAATGAACTAACCGCAAAATCAAGGCTACACGCATCCAATTAGTATTTGTATGTCATTAACGCATTACTCGCCAAGGTAAACATATATTACGAACGCATAAACATACAAGATAATGCAGATGAATGATAATTGGACTTCAATACACCAAAGGACTTCAATAACCCATTTACCAACAATTAAAAGCTGCCGGCTATAGTCAATACGGCATTCGACGCTGTATACAGTTAAGTGAGTACAACAAGTCTTTTATTTTCTGTTTGTCGCACTTTAAGAGGGAAAGTAAAACAGTTGAAATGTTTACTCTATGCTTACCTAAAATACATATGTGTTCTGCACCAACATTGAGTGGTAACAGTCTAGGTAGTATAAAAGTTGTAGAAGTAAAGATGTTTCTAATCTTTTTCGGTTTATTGTTCATAGCCATTCCCTTTAAAGTTATTGAGATTATTTTAATTTTCTATAACATTTTTAAAGAACTTATCCCTTGTGTATTAAAAGTGTGCACTCACCGTTCGTTTCTTTTTAGTTGCTTGATGGTTTTAGATGATATAATATTTGGGTGGTAATTCCGTCTGGATCGTTGCTAAGATTCAGTGAGGCTAGGGGGCTTGCATGCGAAAGAAGCCGGCATTAACTGTGGCTTACTTCTATTCTAAGCGATGCGGAATCTCCCGTACTAAAGAAAAAAATTCACTTGAAATACCGCAAAACTTACTTTTAAAAAACGATGTAAACTCCTTTGATGTGCAATGAAGGTAGTTCTCTTCACTTCATAGAAACAATCCTTGATAGCTGTGCTTACAGGGCTTTGGCTAAAACAGCTTCTAAGTGGTGGGTGAAAGAAATTCACAACGTGACGTACTTATCAAACTTGACACCATTTCAATGTATTTCTAATTTCTATCTAAAATGCTTCTCGAATTCAATGATTTATTTCGTATTTCTTCGAACTTAGGACGAACGGAAAAGTATGTTAATCATATGTGGCTTAAGTTCTTTGTGGTTGCGAATGGGTTTGAGATCAAGGATGTTTCCGGAAAAATAATGAAGTTCACCTTTCACATTCTACCCAAGTTCTGGTATCAGGATATATTCAGTTCGGGCGGACGTATACAACACCGAGAAGGGCTAGAATGAGATCCACCTTTTATTCAGAGTTTTTTTTGGCATAAATATAAACTTGTCTGTCCGTCTTGTATTGTTGCGTTCAACCTATATGTCGCAGATTCTGAAATATTTTCATGAAATTTTATGTACCCTAAAGTGTTTTGGACACAATTACTGTTAATTAATGTTATCTTAAATTGTTCGATACGAACGAACATTTCCCCTACAATATCTTTTCTTGAAAAATTGTTACGATTTCACGACCATTTCCCCTACAACATCTTCTGCTAAATCATTATAACAATGATTGCATTAAGCGAAATAGTGTAGGGTATGAAATGGGGAGTCGTGCCCCAATATAGTGTCTTTACTGTTTCTTATATTCCTTTTACTTTGACATATTTCATGAAATCAAAATAAAAACCATCTATATACAATAAGTTAAATACCATTTTGCAAAGCTTTCGTATTGAAACCAAACAGTTTTGATGGAAATGCGCTCAAAGAAACCTGAACCCGAAAAAGTGAACGTAAACGATTTCAAAAAAATATTTTCCCCTTCATTCAAGTAAAGTAATGCTAAAGTTTTTGTTTTAGTGCAACTAACGAAATTCAAGTAAATAGCTAAAAGCTTCTGCATGCAGTCATGTGTGAAAGAAAACGAAAATAATTTTCTTCTTAATTACATGCAATTGCATAAAATGGAAAGCAAACAAGTTCTTTGTACATGAAAAGTTTATAATCCATTTTTACTTACATTTTAGTACACAAATTCTCTATGGGGAGGTAAGAATGAAATTTTCAACCCAGGGAAAGCGTCCGTTGTTTTTAAACAAATTTATAAATTATCTTTGGATAAGATTTAAATTATTACTACATCCGATCATTTGATTTGTTGTTCGCTTGTTGAAAGCACGTCCATTATGTTGCCTACGTGTAGAGGAATAAACTTGCTCTTGGCTTTCAAATTAAGTTTAAAAATCACTTAAACTCTTATCTAAAATTCGTACATAGTTAGATTAGTTAGTTGGATGTGCTACAATCTACGTTTCAGTCCTTAGCTGGAAATATGGTCATGCATGCAGTGCTCGCGCTTTAACACCGCCTCATAGCCGTCATTATTTTATTGGATTTACTTTTTGTCACATCCTTTTCTCAACTTTACAACTAGCATTGCTACCACCATTGTATGCCACTAGAGCAGGCATAGGCAATCGCCGGGCCGCATCAGGCTAGTGATGTGGTCTAGTCCCACCAGCTACGTTCAAAAGTTCAAATAATTCGATTTGCGAATGCCGTTCACTGCCAGCTCAACTATGAAGCTAGCGAATGTAAAATGTGAAGCGAGTTTATCAAGTTTATCGTTCTTTTTACCTTAGAGAAGTATGCATTTTGCGGCAATATAGAAAATATAAGTTTTCATCAAGTCATATTTTTATTCTATTTGGACACAGCCGCCCACCTGTCCATTTTCCGTTTTGCGGGATCAGTTAGAAAGCCAGCATAGAAACGTCACATTCTAGTACCAACTAACACGTCCACCTTCAGCAAACTAATAATTTCTATTTATTGCTTGGTATTCATGTGCTTCGCTTTAAGATCGTGGGCGTAAAGCATTCGCCTTCAGGCTAATGTAACGTTTTCTTATTATACCCATCATCGAAGGACGACCGATATATTCATTTTACGAAATCGTGCAAAGACAAGAAGGAGGCTTCAGAAACCCTCAGAGAGAAAGAGATTATGAACCGATTTAAGTACGTCCGTCTTTCCGTTTAATTCACGAAAAAAAGCTTCAAAAGCTCCGCAAAATATATATTGTGAGGAGCTTTCCCTACTGGTTTAGAAAAATTCCTAACCGATTTAATATGCTGGGATAGCCTCAGCGGGATACCCAGACGTATTTACCTTCTTTTCGCCTCTTGAGTAAAGAAAAATCCTAATTGCTCATGAGATTACAATTCGAATTCCTTTTATTCACTTTCTTATATCGCTGACTCGAAAGCTTCATTGTGGTACTAGAGAAAAGGGGTAATTATCTATCAACAACTTTACGGTTATAAATTAAAATTAAAAGGTATTTCTACCTAACTCGAATGACCTAACGTCAATGTTCATCGGACGGAACAGACGTTCGCCTTCCGGAATATGCGTAGTTCGGGACCTACGGGTGTGTTGCCTCGTCGGCGCTTCTATCCAAATGAAGGAAGAAGGAAGTCATCTTCTTCTGCCCTATACTTTTCTTCAAATGCGAATTGGCATTGCCAAGCGGTTAGTTGAATGCATTCGAAGTATGTCCACTAAGTTGTTTCGAATATGATATTCTCATTCAGTTCTTCCTTACAACACTCACAAGAGTACAAAAAACTGAGTGAAAAGTATATTTGGCTTTATACTTTTCGTATTTTAAATACATAAGAATAGCTTATAACTACGTGTCATGCAGCTTCTTCTGGTCCTTACAGTATATGCTTGACCAGTTCCAAATCCGATATACAATTAAGCATGTCCGTCTGTTCGCTTGTCCATGTGTCTGTCTGCCCAATTGTGTAATACACATTATCCCGTTCCCAAAAGGGAAGACATCGCCTCGAAATTTCCAAAAGGTTTTAAAAAAGGCACAAACTGGTCAAAGGACATACCTACAACGCCCACAAGTCTATAAAATCAAACATGATATTAATTTCCATAAAATTATTTTTCAAAAGTAGAAAAAAATCAGCCACGCCCACCCGACGTTATGGAGTATGCAAACATATAATTTTTATTTTTTTTCAAGGTAACGGGTAATGGTGATGGATATAGAAGAGTCGGTCGCAAACACACGTAATTTTCTTATTTGTTTCTTTCAAAATCGTTATTTATTATTTTTGTTCTAAGAACTTTTCAATTGGCTTTATATAGGATATTTAAAGCATTTCTTGTTAGAGTCGGCTGGAAATTCAGATAGCGATAATTACGTAAAATAATTTAATATTACTTACCAATTGGAGCGTGGAACATAAACTCCATTTTGAAAAACATGAAATATCTGAACTAAACATTTGCCAGTAACTAGCGAAAATACATTAGGACACCGAAAAGAGTAATTTTCAGTTAACAAATACTAATTCATTTTCTTAAACAATTTTTATTCCTTAGAAATTTCCTTCCAATAAAAGGCTATATACCTTTTTGGTGGAACATATGAAACACATGGAACATATGATACATAAATTAAACTAAAGAAAACAAATCAGTCAGTTGAAGAGGAAATGCTCCTCCTACTACCGTTAAACTTCTACGTACAAATCACTCAAACGTAGTTTATTTTCCGAAGTTGTATAACAAGTCGTACGAATGTACTAAGAACCAAATACTTTTACCGTAACCATGTGTATGCACATGCAAATGAGCCTAATTTTATAGACCGTGTGTTGCGGATCGTTATCGCAGATTATCAGAAACTTTAGGAATAACGTTTCGCTTATTGAAAACTTTGTATTCTTGGTTAAAGTACTTTAAGAGGAAACGTCGAGGTATTTTCTATGCATCAGGTTTTTTCTAAAAAGTTTGTTAGTATTTTAGTTGAAATAGATTTTATTGTATAGGGTAAGCAGTCGTTGTGCGCTTTGCTTGTGCTCGGTAAAAACAGAATCCTGTCCATTTACAACTTGGGCAGGAGAAGCTTTGTTTACATAATCAGTTAAGTGCTCAAGTAAATTTCGTCCGAAAATATGGTTTACATTTCGTAAAAACTTTAAGGGAGTAAAGTCTTGTATACTCGGTTTATATTTATATCTAAATGATTGTCAAGTAATGGCGTATTGCAACGATAATCTATTTCAGGCCGTACACGAAAATCACAAATAATTGAGAGAAAAAAGTTGTATTAAAAAAGTTGTAACCAATTGCATCCAAATTGGTGCCCAAATTTAAAACAAAAATTATTGTTGGAAAAAAGTGAAAAAGGGCACGTTAGGAGAAAAGGAAGAAATATTGAATTTTTTAAAAAATTTGTTACAATTTTAAATTTACTTTAGATGAGGTTTGGTTAATAATCCCACTTAATCCCATCTTTATTCAGTTGATAAGCATATTTATTATCTTGTTATGTAGACCAAAGAAATCAACTCGAAGACTAAAGTAGGATGAGCACTAGCACGTAAACAATTAAATGAAAAATGATGGAATGTGTTAATGTTTGTGGAAAAAATTTATAAAAATTACTTCACAACCTCTGCTATTGTAAAAGTAAATTTATTGTCTTCACAGCCAACGTATGTGTTTCCTTTATTTTTCTTGCCTATTTCAAGAAAGTTTAAATGAAACAATAAAGTATTCATTTTCCACTTTATGGTATCGGGCAAGCGCCAAATTTTCAAAATGAAAAGGGAAATTTGTAGGGTGCATACGATGTATTTAATGAGTTACAATCGAAAAACACGGAAAGCGAAAGTGTTCACAGTTTTTGTTGCACATTCGTGTGAGCTACGATCGAAGGATCAGAGGTATATTCAATTTGTCAAAACGCTTGCAGCGCCCACCAGGAAGCTTTAGAGATCCAACGAAGTATATACATTCTTGATCAGCATCAAATTATAAATGGATTTAACCATGTCCTTGGTGTTCATCTGTGCAATGTCTGTTGTAAATATTATCCTGACCGCAAAAGTAAAGCCATCGTCTTGATATTTGACAGACACTTTGGAAGTCTCCCGTACGTAGGTTGGTATTAAAACTCGGTCGAAGGACCCGCCTACAGTATTACGTAAACTAAGAACACCTCTGATTTTCGCAAGGAATAAAAAATTGGTTTTTTGCTCACTATTTATAAACACTTAAGCAGATTAATTCACCAAAATTTGAACGCTAATTCTATGGATGAAGCTTAGAAGCAAGCTAAAAAACCCCATAAATTATATAAATTCTTGGTCAGTTTCAAATTCACAATGCACGTAGTCATGTCGATCTGTTCGTCTACCCAACTGTGTAGCATTTGTGGTAAACATTCCCGCGTTCGCTTATCGCCTACAAGTATGCAAAAGAGTTTGAAAGTGAGCTAAGAAATGACGTGAAGCACATGCCTAGCATCACTCACGCGCACATGCGACAAAAACTATGAACAACTTTGCTTTCCGTGTTTTTTGTACAACATCCAAAGCCCATACAGAAATATTATACAGCATGAAAACTCTTCACTCTTTAGTATGTTTCCCTTTTCTTTAGTCGGTAATCGGTAGAAAAGGTTCGATCAATATCGTCCTAATATAGAAATAGCATATTATAGGGTAGAAAGTCAGCTTAAACTTGTGCAGATAATCCTTATTTATTATTAAACCTTTTGAATTTTCTCCCCTTTCCTAAACTAAAGTCCTAATGAGCTATTATTTACGAAGTACTAAAGATATACTTCGCTCGATCTTAAGACGTTTTTATTATTATTATGTGGAATGCATAATTCTCTCCAAGGACATAAAAAAATTCGCTCCTTTTTAGATGCTCTCCAGTTTTCTATTTTATACGGATTAGCTAACGTTTCATTGTCGCAACCAAGTTATTTGCTTGAATAAGAAAGGAATTTAAGATCAATTTTTGCCTACAATTCAAATATCAATGTTGTTGACATGATGGCATTTTCATTGCAATTGCAATAAAAATGCGTATTTCATATAAACTGAAAATCGTACGACAAAGAAAATGAGAAAAATAAATATACCAGAAGCGCATATATGTATGTTTGTAAATCTGTATATTGTCATATAAAGTTAAGTCAAGCATACATGATGAAATCTCTTTTCATCTCTGTATAATAGAGCACTTGAATATGCAGATTTAAACAGTAAAAGAAACGTTGACGCATATATCGCGAATATGCGGAATATCGCAATTTCGGGATACGTATCGCCGGAAGCAATTGTAAAATTCAGGTCAATTAAATTAATGCTTAATCATAGAGATCATTGAGAATAACGCAGCATATGATGTGGACACGAAAAAAGCAAAGATAATGTTCAACGTTTCGTTTCTATATCCATCAAAGGGGCGAAATGCATGCAAGCCATGCTTGTCTGATGAATACTATCTAAAGCCTTTACGTGGCCTTCAAATCGTTTCTTTCAATTTATTCAAGTTAGGTTTCAAACCTGATTAAATCGTAATATCAAGATCCGCCTAAGTTTAAGCTAAGAAAAGAGAGATAGCATGAATATTGAAACTACGCTAACAAGTTCAGAAAGGGTGTTTCGAACATTACATTATTCCATTACGTTTAAACTCTCATATGCTAAGAAAGTAGTTCTGCTCTGTTAAAATAACAAACTGCCCTAGAAATAAACTGAAGTTGATTATCAATCTGCGAAGAGTGAAACATAGATAACACATGACTCAATAAGTCTCCAGTCTGACACCTATATATATGGCACCACTATTGACAGGCCCATGGTTTCTACTGGGATACTAACGATCTCCACCCGATAAGCATAAAAATTTCATGAAATTTTGATAATTAGTTTCCAAGTTATAGTTGTTTTAGTGACACTACTTTTGTAATTTTCAAAACCAGGGAAAAATCTGAATAGCATATGTTGTTCAAAAGTTGCTTTCCGATGAGCAAAAATACCGTTAAGAATCAGCATTAGCTTTAAACATAGTTGTATGGATACCGACGATGCTCTTTGCTTTTGCCCAAAATCGGCAGTTGCTGCAGAAAACATGAAAAAAGGTGTGCAAAATTGGTTTGAAGGACCGAGAAATAAAGTTACTTGAGACAACGGACACATTAAAGATATTAGGAGACAATATATTTACTATTTTTTACGAAAGTTTCTCGACAGCAACCCGAAAATGACTCGGAACACCGCTTAACGCTATTTAAGCGAAATAATAAGGTTTTTTTCATGCAATCACTACACTCTAATAACTGATCGGTGGTCAGCTGATTGGACAGCAATCGGTGAAAGCCGTTCTAAGGGACCGAAAAAGTAGTGAATGGGTAGTCTTAGCATATGTCGTGTGAAGGTTGCTACTGCTAAAACTTAAATAGGTCTGTCAACTGTGTTGCCATATATGATCGGGACCGAAAACTTATTGAGTGATGTGATACATTTAAAATATATCGCAGACTCCTTCTATTTCAACACATACCAGTGGTGGGTATTAAAAATTTCATCTGAAGACTATAGATGCAATATTGATTCGGCAGCAGCAGTGCTATGCACGAAGGGATATATTTATAGTATGTGTCCGTGATCTGTATGGAAAGAGAATTCAGAGAAAACAAAATATTGTCCTTGCGATTTATCGGATGTGCTTACGAATATTATATCATTTTAGAAAGCATTTGCTTGGCATAAACCAATACACACAAGCAATTTTATATTAACATTGAAAAGTAAATAATGAAATTGATTTTTTTTTTTTTTTATATAAACAACATGAAGCTCGTGCCGGTGGGATGCGGTCGCATCAGAACACTTTTTAAATGGTTTAAAGTTTATTTGTACAACAATATGTTAAGTGCACTCATAAATTTTCCGACAAATGAGGGCGTTTGTGTGCATAAAACTCCATTGTATGCAAATGCCTAACGCTCCTTTGCTTTTCATTCTAACAGCACTTCATGCGGTACAATGATTGCATTATGTTTATATGTATGTACATAGAGTATGTTTTAAATGTTTGTTTATTTTCAAATATAAATTCTAACAATATATGCACCATCAAACGGTGGGAGTACATTCGTTTCGGCAATCTGTTTGTAACACAAAGTAAGAAGCTTCAAATATATAAAGTAAATACATAAAGTATGTACCTTCTATATCTATTCGTAGCTGTGTGCGTCTGTCTGCGGAAAAATAAATCCTTTGGTTTCTGGGATTTTTGCTCGTTGTTTATAAAATGCGGATGGCTATGAAATTTAACGCCTCTGCGTCTGCTTTGATGGCTTAAATAGGTGCAGACCAGCAATGCCCAGTTCGCAAAATATCTGATAGGGCTTAAGCCAAAGCTGGCAGGTAGCAGATATGAAAGTTTGAGTAATGTTCAGATCCTCCCGGGTTGAGGTCGACCTGAACTTCTAATTATTTAATGTTTCCGTAATTGGGATAAACAAAAGCCCCGTCTGTGCTTTCCGAAGAGATGCACTCAGCCGTCGGATAAGAAGGCTTTCCCCTGGTAATTTGATTGGAAACAGCAACATTGCTACTGGGAACGTTTGCACTTTGGGCAACCTGACCCCTGTGAATGCTATTGCTTTTTGCATTAGCATTATTGGTATCATGCGTATCATTATTGCACATTCTTGCATTTGAATTATCCATACTTCCGGGATTGTCGTCCATGGATTCCACGGTACAAGGGGCACATATCAGATAACCAACATAGTCAGGCATCATATCACACTACTAGTCGTCTGCCCCCTTAAAAAGCTCCCAGACGAGGAACTTACTTCTTAGTAGAAAAGTCTGTAAGTATACGACCCCTGATACTCTCGATGACGTGTTCATAGTAGGTATCCCGCCGACGTGGTTACAATTTGCAATAGATATGAACGATATATAATGTAAAACATTTGTCTCGGCCTCGGCCTCGACGATTTGGTTTTTTGAGCTCTTCTGGTGTAGAAGATTCGGTCAGTTTTTTTTATCATTAAACTTCGCATTTGTCCCTTCCTATTATTTTGCATACCAGACTATATGGTAGCGCGTTGGCATAATTGTTTTAAAATTTACCAGCATTTGATTTAATTTAGCCACGAGCTCCGTCTGACTGTTTGGTGGTAAAAGTTTTTCTTTTTTAAATCGCATAATTGAACTAAAACTTTAAAATCAAACGGAAAATTTACAATTTCATCAGTTAACTTAACGCACATACACAGGCATCCATAACGAATTTGCTAAAAATATTTTTTAAAATTTCTATCCTTTGATTTGCAATTTGAAATGACTTACTGATATGAAACTGCAAAAGAAAAAAACGCATGAGACTGTTTTTAAGCTTGTTTTTCAAGTGCACTTATCTCGTTCTCTCAACACAAAATCAATTAATGAAATTGCTTTGCAATTTATAAAATTAATCTCTTACCTGATAATTTCTTTCTGCTTTAGTATCAAGGACTGAAGATATTACAAATCGTTTTGTGCAAATGTTTCGAGGAAAGTCTCAGCCGAAAGGACTTCTATATTAAATTTAGCGTATGTTAGCATTAATTCATTAATTAAGATTTCAAACCATGAACAAGGCGAGTTGGTTAAGACCTTAAACTGAATCATGCACAAATAATGAGCCATAAGAATTTAGTAACAGCAATAACTTCCCTGGAACAGACTATATTTTGATATATTCATTACATGAATATGGCGACATTCAACAAGTCTCCACTCTGATGCATAAATAGCAACACTGTTGACGGACCTATTGACGATTTTTTTCCAATCTTCTCAAGAATTCTTTTTTTTCCCCCTACTTGCGAAACACGAACGAGTGTGTATCCAATATAGGCGGCTGACGCGTTCGAATTTATGTTTCGCAGACATGTATGAGCGCCGAAATTCTATATACCTGTTAGTACACAATACATATTTAAGCAATCTTTGCAGTACGTACTTTCTTACTTACTTTTTCAGAAGTGCACTTAATATTACGACAAAAAACCAAGTTTTTTCTGTGCAATATCATCATATTATCTTGATATTTACTTTACCTTCATTTCAAGCCTTGTAAATAGAAGTTAATCGATATGTCTCGAGTGTGTTATTAGATTGGAATTTGATTGCGATAATATGACATATAATTTTTCTGACATTAGCTAACATCAAAACTTTAGATTTGTCAAATATTTTGCAAAAGTACCTGTGTCCTTTTGGCTGGTGTGCCTCGTCGGCTTTTTCGCGTATGTTATATAGGTGGACTTTCTCAATTCAATTCCATTCCATTCAACGATCAATTAAGATAGGTTAAGTACTTCTAACTCATCGCCTTCAGCAAATAACAGAAAATAGTGGTATACAGGAGGGGAGGGACGTACAAAATAGAATTGACATTCGTCAAGAATATTCTTTCTCTAATAGTTCTATATGGTGTTATGACAAGGAAACCAATTTCGTGTACACCCATCATATAGTAGTGAACAGCAAAGTAGCAAAAGCAATTAACATAAACTAACAAATAATTGAAAAGAGAAATGACGTAAGTTATCAAGACGGAATCAGCAAACAAAAGGGTAAGGCTTCAAGTAAAGAACGGGCAATACTATTTCAGATTTGACGTGGACGTATATAGAAGAAGACTTCATCAAATCTATCGCACACAGCCGAGGCTCGACAAAATTTATACCCCGCTACTATGTAAGATAAATTAAACTATGCACGAGTTACTCAATATGTCTGTCTTATGTAACACATATGCAACATATACGATAGCACAAATTTTACTGCGAATTGTGTTACGCCCACTTTTCTCCACAGTAAAATGGTGTATTAAGCACGTTTTAATTAATGCGTAGAAAAAAGTCTATGTTGTGTCCGCTCCAGCACGATAACTTATATTATGGCTTAAGAGCTAAAGATAGTTCTTCGACATGACTACCCTGGTGTGATGTTAGTTTACGCCTTCTCTTTAAAATCTTAAAATTTAATTATCGATTACTAATCAATACTTGTTCATCCTCAATCCTCCTCATCACATAGACAATCGTCGATATTAACAAAGATAATTTTAATAGAAAAGATTGGCTTCCTCTGCTATTAATGTTCGTAGCACATTTGAAACGACAAAGCATGACGAAAACAATTCATGCCAGTTGTCAGTAAAACAGCACTAAAAAAATTCACAAACACACACACGCACACGCAAGGAAATGGAAAATAAATGGTTCGTAGCTGTAATTCTAATATTTATGTGAGTTTTATTTACTCCTCCGCAACGGCAAATACGATATTTCTGGTCTCTCTATTTTCCTATATATCATCTATGTGCACTTAAAAATTCATTTAAAACGACGTTCACGTCATATTTCCGTCAAATAATGATATATCCCATGGTTTCGTCCAACCAAGCATTTATTAGTTTCGTTGATATTAAGTTAAAAGGAATTTTTTTAATTTAGACAAGAATATGCAAGAGTGGAAATTTGTCACTTTGCAGAAGAGTTCACAACCCTACATACACGTAAAAATAGAATAAATGAATGAAAGAATTAATGAATGAATGAAAGTGAATGCAAGTGTTATAAAGGGACAGATAGACATCTCGCTTCTTAAAATTTTCTCAAGATAACAGTCAAGATAGTCTATGTGTATGATAGTCTTGGCTTAAATATTTTTTTCTTTTTATTAATTACAAAATCCTCAATGAGTAGGAATTTAGTTCGAGATACTTTAGGTACATATGTTATCCATGAGACAATAGCTAAATTAAACCTTAGATAGGTCAAGATGGGTCAAATCGTTATAATGCCGCTTTAAGACGAGGTTTCGATGGCACCATCTCAGCGAAAAAATTTGTATGTGAATCAGATAATAATTTTCCGAACTCATTTGTGTGTGCAAAGCGAACGCTTGCTCTCCACACAGCCAAACAGAAAAAGTTATTCAATTTATTATTTATGTTAAAGAGCGTTAGAGATATTCTACCAATTGTGACCAAGTATGGAGCCCAAGGGAACGATTGATTGGACTTCGGCTAACTATCGTTGCAGTTTGATTCTACTATGAATCACCATAGATGCGAAATTCATTGTTCGAAAGCCGACTTAACGATCATCTGTCGCCACAACTCGAGAGTACGGTGTAGAAACAAACAATAACGCCCACTTTTCCACACACATTCTTTAATTGAGATAAACTTCTATGCGTTACCAACATTAGACAAATCTAATATATTCTCTGGGGTGGATATGAGAAATCCTACATAACATATGTTTATCGATTATCCATTTTTTGTTTGTTGTCATGTTTCCAAAAACTCCAGAAAGACATTGTAGTTTTTTATTTTCCACAAACTACGACTAAGGAAAAATAGAAAAAGTTGTGATTTTCAGTTCTATTTTTATTGTGATTGCATTTTTATTATACGTCACATGAGCGCACACATTCCGTTTAACATTTTTTCCTATTTTCTATTTGAAATTGCGTTTCTTCTTCGAATTTTTGCTGACGTTGTTTGAACAATCAGTCAGTACTCGTCATATCAAATGTATTTTTCTCTCTAACTCAAATGTGGATAAAGTTTTGCTTTATTTATTTGCTTGCACTGTTTTTCAAACCAATTTTCGAATTTCATTTCTCTGCTTGTGTGTGCGTCTAAATAATTAAATATTTGAAAAGGAAACGGAGAACGATGTGTGAATAATTGGTTGAAGTCCTTTCGGTCTTTCTTCAAAATTTGAAAAAACTTATTCTCTTCATTGCTACAACAAATTTCAATTTTTTGATATAAATTTCACTTAAAGCAACGACGATTTGATAGGATATCTGCTTAAATTCCGTCAAACTTTATAATATGCATAGAGGTGATTTAATATGTTTCTTAGTGTTTGAGGTGGGTACCAATATTAAAATTTTGCTATTCAAATGTTCATTGGTTTTTGTGAGAGAGAGGGTGCCCTGATTATGAAGTGGACTGACCGAACTGATCAAACTAATCGAATAGTTTATGTACGTAGTCGTGACAAGATTATTTCCATAATGTGTGTACCCTCTGCAAGCTATCGAATAAACCTTTAAACCAAACCAAGATTATTGAGTTACTTGGAATGAATGGTTCCTCAGTTAATATCCGAATTTAATGAATCACATGAGCGTTTTTCGCATAAAAGCGTTTTCGAAAAAATTTTGTTATGTAATTGCGTAAGGACGCATATAACAATTTGTTTGAAGACCTTTGTAATGAAAAAGATGCATTCAAACTCAGGCGGGTATTTCCCAGTTGAACACATTTTAGTTCTGCTACGTATTGATAATTACTTGAGTTGAAAGGTTATGTCCTATAAAAAGCCTTCCGTCGCAGGTAACTTGCAATCGGTTGCATGGAAAACGAATTGTATTGCCTGAGGCATTGTAAATGCCTGAGTGTTTGTTGCATTGACCTAAGAGCAGTTCGCCTTACAATGCTTTCCTTTCATTGGCGAATGTATTTTTTCGAATGATCAGAAATCACACAATACACAATCAACAGTATGCGAAGACTGATTGTCAGCTTAAATGCGATTTTCGTTCGAAAGTCTTGAAGGTCTGAATTTTGATTATCATAAACTTTTGTCATGGTGATCGTCATTTATGCCCTCATGACGATTCTAAAATTGCGAACGAAAGTTAACGACTCTGTTAGCGTTCATACACATAGAGTTTTTTTATCGGTTGAAGCGTCTCGATAGACAAAAATATATACAAAAAGGAATAAAAATTCTCTTAGGAAGACTATTATGACAAGAGTATTTCTCTAGTCAGAGATGTCCTTAATTCTTTTAAGGCTCGCAATGGACTCGTTTAAGTAATAGAATTAAATTGTATTTAAGCTTTTCCCACAGGGTTTTTTGCTTGCAATCGTATGGAATACTATGGACGTATAAAACCGTATTTACTTTACACTTGGACCATACTCAACCTTTAAAATTAGGTACACCAGTTTTAGTAAAGACTCTTTCACTTGCCGGATTGTATTGCAAGCTATAATTAATCGACTCAAGCAAGAGGAGACTTTGTGTTTCCTTGGTATCATTTTTGTGCCTCTACTACCAAGCAATGCATATCAACTTTGTTATAAAACAAACTAGTTAAGCTGTGTGTGTTTTGTTCTGAACACGGCTTTAAGCTTTAAACTTAGCCAGCTTTGCTGGCCACAGATTCTATTGAGTAATCAAGATATGGATATAAAAATAAGTAAAAATATTCCAACTTCACTTGTCGTTTTAAACGAAGCACAAAAGTTATTTAAGGTAAATAAATCGCAACTTTAGCCATTTTTATATTCATCACTGTAAGGTGGGGGTATACTCATTTTTTCTTCTCAGTAATGTTTGTAACACCCAAAAAAAAGCTTCAGAGACTTTATAAAGTATATATATATTCTTGGTCAGCGTGAAATCCCGAGTTGATTTAGCCATGTCTGTCCGTCTGTGGTGTGTGTTGTTTGTACTCTTCTGGTCGCAAAAATTAAGTTATCGACTTAACATTTGGTAGAAATATTGGAAGTTTCTACACGCAGGTCAATAAATAGGCCAAATAGATTGACGCGGAAGCACGCAGTGGTAAACTGAACGCAACTCAATTTTTTCTAATAAAAATTTTTGGATTTGTGCTCGTTACTCGTAAATTATTAAACTCAAAAAGCTGAAACTTTCCACATTTACTTTACGAAACACTGCCCTCTCTATGTCCAAAAATGGAGTTAGTCGGCCATGCCCACATAGAGTTACAAGTAATTAAATTTTGTGTTTTTCATTTTTTCAAGGTTTTATGCTTATTTATCATAAGGCAAAAAAGACAAAACTTTGAAAACTTTTGTATACTCCTCAAGTGAAAATATATTATCTGCCTAAAAATGGGTTAATTTTAAAATGAATATGCTAGACGCCGCCAAGAGTAGAATGTGAAAAGCGTAGTGGCGGTCGTGTGGGATTCGGCCCCCGCCGAATATAACTTTCTTACTTGCTGTTCTTTCAAATTTCTTAAAATTTCTTCTTTTACTGTCTCAGTAAAATCTTTCCTTGCAGTTAAACTATTACTTTTCAATAGTGATAAATCTTCTGCTCGCTTTTTGCTGCCGACACGTGACGTCAATCGAATAAATTTAAACACAATTTCCTTTAATTTGAAACCGCAATCATTCATCAAAGTACATGGAAAGACTTGCAATAATGTACTACAAACCGTTAAAAAAGGTATGCTTTTGTTACTAATAGTAACTAAACCGTCTCCATGAAATAACATGACGCTTCTTACACCCTACAAGACTTGTGATACAAAAGTATATTGAGTTTGTGCGGATGTACGTACCTTAAAATGGACCTATGCTTCATTTCATAGATCGATTAAGAGTCACTGTCGGAATCGATTGAAGTTTGTCCGTCCGTCTGTCATTCCCTCCGCCTTGTTCTCTTGTGTTCGTAACACTTTTCGACATGTTTTGACTCAAGGACGAGGGCTATTGGAAACGGATCCCATGGGTCCAGTTTTCCGACTAATTCCCATATAAAGCCTTATTTTAAAAAGTCATTGTAAGAAAAAGTTTAGGGTGGTCTACGATATTTAATGGCGTAGCCTTTTGCTTTTGTAGTTTTTAGCTTGTGAAACATTCGCGCAAAAGGTCCGTCAGTGATAATTTAATTTAAAGAAAACTTAATTCCTTATTTAATTATTTTGAATTATTTCAAAGGCAAAGCCAATGAGAGTGTTACTCTTTATATTAATTTAGTCAGCGAAATGAATTTTGCGACTACAGTCATGAAACACTGGCATCAAAGGCTATCGGCTTTATTCAAAGCTTAACCGCCCTTGAGATTTGTATCCACGATGATCGTCGAGATCCTTTGCCTATTCGACTACTCAAGCGAAAAGTAAACATTATTATTATTATTATTATTATTACAATTTATTTAGAGCAAAGAAATAATTTCTAGAGCTAAAACAACGAGAATAAGCACCAGCAACAAAGCCTATCGGTTCTTCTTTTACTCGTAAAAAGTAGATAAATAGAAAAACAAAATATAACGACTCTTGTACAGCTAGCTGTCTTGTAATACAAATTCTTTTGTTCTATTTCATGTTATTTTTTATGTTCTACTAAAAGAAATAATTTTGTATGCTTCTATTTCATTCATTCATGCCGTGCCGTAGATAGCATATTTGTGTGGAGTTTATATCTTGGCTCACTTGGGCTCATAAATCATGATAAATCCTTTTTTCACTCAAGTCCGACAATGACGACGTCAAGCTGCTATATATATAAACACTAAACACTTTCACACACAATTACATACATCTTCGCAACAACTCTTGCCAAAGCAAAGAAAAGGGAGAAATTCTGCTTCTTGTTATTTTAAGAAGATTTTCAAAGACTAAATTTTATTGCTTGCAAATTTATCATATCTCGCTTGCAGCGTAAAGGAATCATTTGGATTGGCGATGCTGCTGCCAAATAACTTAAACGAAATTATTTATTAAGCTACGAACACTTAAGAGTAGGCGTTGCACAACAACATCACAACGTGCCATACTCTTGATTTGTTCGTAGCGGATAACACGTCAACAGCTTGTTGATGTCTTTTGGAAATCATCTGATAGGTGCATGTGTTGCATGCGAAACGGTTCATTTTCTGCTTTCAACTTGACATAGCAGCATTAACTTTAAATTTATGTTTCGAGTTGCTTTTCTCTGTTGTCATTAATGTGCTGTGTGGTTTATTAATATCTCTTGTTATGCTTCCCCTACAGGCAACCCACGTATAAAACGGTTAATTTGTACTGTGTGTTTTATCGAAAACGTGTTGGACAAGCACCGTGTTATACGAGGCACGCCATTACCTTAAGAAAACAGTTTTTTATAGAAAATTGTTGGTGAAGAATACAAACTCAGTATTTAATAAAGGTTTACAGGAGTGAAACCATTTTTATTTACACGACGTAAAGCAATAATTAAGGAGAAAATGACTTAACTCTGTGGATATGTTATATTTGACGATTTCAATTTAAAGAAAAAAAAAAAAACCAAGTACTCACTAGCACTCATCAGCTTACATACGATTTTACAACCGGAATACCGTAGTTCATATTAAAGAGTTGGAAGTTTATCTTCGCCTTCTAGTAAAAGTAATTGCTTGCAGTTTCAAGCAAACATGGAATCATCAGGAAGACAACGCAAGTTTGGCGTCGATGTTCGTCACATGGTATTGCACAAGAATATTTTGAGATTTACATTTTTTCTACTCTATACCGCTTACGATAGAAGCGTGCATTAAGTTTGTGCGGATATATGCAACACACAGAAAGATTCGACACAGATCCACCTTATACTATACCAATCGATTCAGAATCATTTTCTGAGATCTAAGCTTGTCGATCCGTCCATCCGTCCGTCATGTTTGGCCGGTTTTAAATGCGGAATGCATCCATCTGCCCGTCTGTCCAACTGTGTACTATCTGGGGTAAATATTCCCCCGTTAGTGAAAATGAAAATGCTATGTAGGACCTCGCAAAAGAATTTGAAATTCTTCCAAGATGCGTTCTTCTGCACAATAAGACCATTGATTTTTGACGTTTGCTCGGTATAGAAAAAAAATTCGAAAAACACAGCTTTTGTTAGCTGGCGGTTCTTCATCGAGCCGATATTGTAGAGATTGTCATATCCCAATAAGTTTTGGTCTTAGATTTTGAAAAAATATTCTTTTTAGATTTTCTCTTTAATCTCAATAGTAATTTTTTTTGGAAGTTTCGTAGATGGAACTTTTACACACACCGACAACAGACAAATGACTGATAAATTGAATGGACATGATTAAGGTAGCTGTCAGTACCGTACTTGATAATATGCCCATATTTCGGCATGTTATCAACAAAATGACAAACTAATTCCGCTATGTATTAAGGGAAGTAAAGAACTAAAGGTGGGTCCCGGATCTTACTACCTATCACCGACAATGTTCTGAAAGTTTTTTTCGTTTGTAACAACCCAAAAATTACGCATTACCAAGCCAGTTAAAGTTTCAAGTTGCTTTGATTAGTTCTATACCCTACCGGGCCTCTCTCTATCTCTCTCTCTTTCTCTGTTCGTGGTCTGTTGCTAAATTAAGTTTTTATCCATTAGTATGAGGGGAGGTTGGTGTCAAAGTTTCCCCACAAGTCGACTACAACTTTCTTTCTTACAAGAAGAAGAAGAAGAAGTAATATTTCATTGTCTTATGTTTCTTTTTCTCTTAATTATTTATCGTCCTTTGCCTTAAAAGCTTTGAGTAAAGTAATTTCTTTAAATTATTTTATTTTATATTCTAACTCTGCTATCCTCAAGGATGTCAACTGAAAAACAAATAAAACCATACAATAACATTGTTTGTACTTTTTCTTTTGGTTTCTTCTCCCCAGGTAAGAAGAAGAACGTAAGAAGTTTATATTCTTGTCAATTAGTCTTTTGCTTGAAATTTCTATAAAATAAATGTTGTTATGATCTTAGAACTTTTACTTTTTGACTATTATTTATGACATTTTGTGGGATGTCTTTTTTTATGTTGTTGTTATAGTAACACAAGTTAACACAAAACATAAATGTCCTTGTGAAACCGACAATTTTTAAATGAAAATATTTTCTAAATATTTTCAACTATTTTTTTGAGCTGCTTGCTATTATTTTCTGAAGTTATGCATCTCACAGTCATACACATGCACACATATGTGGGGCTAGTGAATATTGCCTATCAAGTGTTAAAGTTTTGTTACTGCTTTAAAATAGAAATTTCAGAAAATTTATCAATGCTTTATGCGCATTATATGAGCGTATGGCGATGAGGACCATATTGCTGACAAATTTGATAATAAAACAGTTATGAAAATGCAATCAGCTGCATATAAACTCTTATTAGCATTAAACGATGATGAATGAAAGGACATCCCTTATATATTTGGGATTCTCTTCGTTGGTATATAGGCAGAGACATCTCTGCAACAATTTAAACCAAAATCTATTACAAATTCTGATGAATTGAGAGCAAAAATTTCTTAAATTTTCATTGAACTTTTTAAACTTTTCTCATATGTGCTTTTAGGATACGGAACTACAGTTTGATATAGAATTTAAATGTATGTGTTTGCAAATAAATTGACAAAGTTTTAGTATCCGTTTCAATGAGAACTAGGCCTCGCCTACGATTAATTGAACTATGTCTCTCTCCTAGTCAAAGCTCAGTTTACATCACACCGCTGTTGTGTAGAGGTTAAAATCCAATTCGTGTTGAAAGTGAAAGAGCGAAAGCACGATAGTGGGTCATTCTAGGTACTCTACAATGCTCTACAATTGCGCGTGCATCGTATTGCTCGTATATCGTATTGCTAGTATACCGTATTGCCCGTATATCGTATTGCTCGTGTATCGTATTGCTCGTATATCGTATTGCTAGTATACCGTATTGCTCGTATTGCTCGTGTATCGTATTGCTCGTATATCGTATTGCTAGTATACCGTATTGCTCGTATTGCTCGTGTATCGTATTGCTCGTATATCGTATTGCTCGTATATCGTATCGCTCGTATAACAACTTTTCAAAGTAAGGCATTATTATATGGGAAGCAGTCGAGAAAGTGATCAGAGTTCTTTCGTGGTTCAAAAGATGTCGATGTACGAAATCTAATCAAGATATTTACGATTTGTAGGTTGAATATAAATACACATGGACAGACATTAGGCGGGCAGACAAGCTTAGAGCTTGCTAAAAGGTGGATCTACCTGAGGTCCTTGTTTGGCGTTTAAACGGCCTGCACCAAAACAATGCATCATGTATCACTAGCGATGTAGGGTACAGAAATCGTTATTTGCATAAATTTTTAACCAACATTCTACGTCTTAAGATTGGCAAGAAAATGCTGGAGCCGGTTTTTGCAATGCATGCAAAAATTACTTTTTATTAAGAATCGAACTATGTCTTCATTAAACCTGGCCGTTTATCAATCTTAAAGCAATCATGAGTTTTATCAGAGCTTTTTGCTTTTTAATCAGATGATCTGCTAGTGTTTCAACAGACACGTGAAGAGATATATTATGCGAAATTTTAAGAAATGTACGAAATGAAGCTCGATTAAGGTCGTGCCCTACCTGATCGTTTTGCCGACGACCATTATTTGAAGTTATTTTATGAAGTGTTAGGTGCTTTCGAATGACTCAAACTTATGAGTTGTCTAAAATTGGAAAAATATAACAGATTGGAAGAAAACCTATTGCTGTATTCATAGAACAAAATTTCAAAGACCACTTATTGAAGTAATAACAAACTACACTTAAAAAACAAACTACGCTCAAGCTTAATTGCGAACACTCACAATTCTTATTAATCTCGTAAGCTTACTTTAACGATTTGATAGAAATTCAAAATTAGTTGTTTTCAACTTTGGAAACAAGAAGAACGTGTTCCTTTCATTGTTAAAAATTGTGGTCGTTCTTTTAGTGGTTTAAAAAATAAACAAGTAAAAACACTATAGCGGGTCACGATCGACGAGTAAATACCCTAAGCCAGGGCGGTCAATGCAGTTATCCATATAACGACTTTTCAAAAGAAGGCCTTACGTAGGTAGTATTTAGAACTGTCTTCAAGACCTTTCATCCTTAGCATCCAAGATCAACCAGATTTCAGCAAAATTTGGCCAAAAATTTCGAGCTGTAAGCTAAACATATTAATGCAGATAGATGGACAGACGAGCTTAGATTGATTCAGAAAACAGTTCTGAATCATCAGAGAACGGTGCCAAATTGACCGATACAATAAAAGGTAGCACTGGTCATCTTGACTGGTGTAGGGTATAAAAATAATTCAACCGTCTCAGTGAATTGTATCCAATGGAAACAGAAGGTATAAGCATAAAAGTTTATCATAAAACTTAAATTTTCATTGCTTAAGCGTATCTCCTTCGGTCAACAACAATCTTCTTCTATTCTGCTTCTTTTGTTCTGAATTCAGCGAAGTGTTTTTGTACTTTTTGCGCTAAACATGCTGCAAATTCGATTATTGAATGAAGATTTGCAGAAGCAAGCTAATGAAACGTTAAATGAAGTGCCCGCGCGTATACACGAAGATTTACAAGCTTTAAGAATATGGATCCAAGGACAACAACATTTACGTGCTAACACTGATGATCAATTTTTAATTGCTTTCTTACGACGGTCCAAATATAGTTTGGAGAAGGCTAAAAAAAGGATTGATTCTTATTATAGTTTCAAGAGTAAATTTCCCGAGTTCTTTAACGGAACTAACGTGGATAACGCAAGATTCCGGGAAATATTTCGCTTGGGGTAACTAAGATAGTTAAATAAAGTGCTCAACTATTGTAAGATCTTCTTTTCAGTGGATTTCTATATTTACCGATTCCTTTACACAATAATGGTCCGCGTATAGTTTTCGTGCGCGGCGGTTTTTATTCAGCTGATTTATTTAGTCTGGAAGAAGTGATGGCCGTCAATCATGTGCTACAAGATATTGTGATTTTAGAGGATGATTATGCTGTTGTTAATGGTTTAGTAGGGATCGCTGTTGATGAGGCAATAACTTTATCGCATATTCTCCAAGTGACTCCATTGTATTTAAAAAAATGGATTTCCTACAATCATGAAGCAATGCCGTTGCGTATAAAATCTGCCCATATTTTAAAAGCGCCTAAAATATGTGAAACTGTTTACAACATGGGCAAACCATTGTTACCACTTGGACACGAAGATAGAGTACGTGATCGATACTACTAAATATTTATATATTAACATATTTTATTCAGTTATTTTTTCATGATTCGCTCGATTCATTGAACCAACATGTCCCTTTAAAATATCTACCAAAAGATTATGGCGGTGAAAATGGTAGCATTGAAGAAATCGTAGGCGAATGGGATGAGAAGTTAAATAAATATCGAGATTATTTTAGCAAAAGCACCCAATGGGGTATTGATGAGAATTTGCGAATCGTCAAAGCTAACGATCAAAATGATATTTTTGGTATCGAAGGTTCTTTTAGAAAATTAGAGTTCGATTAGTTGCAATAATAGTGAAAAGAGAAGGAATTTTAATCGAAACATTTTATAAATGATTCTATAAATAAACATTCGAGTAACAAGTAAATTTTCTATATATAAAGCGTTAAAAATTAATCCTTTTTTCCGTATGCACAGTCACGTTTTCCAAGGACATTTATATGACAGGCGATTCCAAAATTAGTCCTATCCCATAGAAAGTAAGAAATTTTAAAACTAGAAAGTTTTCTTCATACAACGGCTGCTTCAAGTTAAGATTTTGTATGAAAGGAGATCTAATATATCTTCACTTGTTTTCGGCCTTTGATCTAAAAAATGAAAATATTTCCCTAAATACGGATTTGTAATTTGGGCACAAATATTAGTGCATAGTGGGCACTAGACATTAGTGAGACAGGCGGACAGATGGTCGGAAATGTTCAATTCGAATGAAATGTTGGATCCTTCCGGGTGCTGTGTATGTGCTTACAAATTTTTAGTAGTCCAGGTTACGATTTGTGTAAACTGAGAATTTATTACAGGTTTATGAGAGGAAACCGGTGCAATTGAAAGATTGTGTGTTTTAGTTGAAGCAATACTACTGATTGCTCTCTATATACAAATATATGTATATATGAATTTGTAGAAAATTTCTTGTAATAAACAAATCCTAAAACGTTCGGAATTGCTTACTTAATTTTATTATAATTATTATTAATTTAGTCAGAGAAATCAAATCTTAAAGCACTAGAATCTAAGGCTACGGCCTTCATTGAAAACTCTATCGCCGCTCTACCCACGACAATTGTAGGGGGATAGGGAATGTGCACTGACGACCTACGAAGGGACCAACGAACAGCGAACAGTACGGGTCTCATAGATGGACTTAACTCGTGGGCCCAATCACACTGTGTGAACTCCTTAAGGGTTTCGTACGCCCCTTTCTTTTTTCACCTCATTTTAATTTTAATTTCTTTTTGTCATGTGGCACGGCATGTTGTAAAATTTAGTAAACGCTCTACCTCGCAAGGAGCTATGCCTGTGACGAAATGGCGCCCAACGTTGCTCCGAACAGGTATGTAATTAAGTTAATTACGAAACGTTAGTCGCTTATAACGCTGACAAAAATGGCTCTTTGCCTACTCGGCCAATCAGGCAGATTTCGTTAATAAAATACTTAGAAAGTATACAGAACATTTAAGCTCTCCGATGAAGGTAACGATCTGTGTAAGCTTAAAAATCTTAAAGGCGAAGTAAAGTCTTGCCATAAAAGCTATATCATACCAGCACTAAGAGATTGTAAAATGTGATGAAAAATTAATATGTTTCGTGTATAACGTGTGCCCCTACATGAATGTTGGACATGTGACAGCGTTTAGTGCACTATAACGATTGTATTTTTAGTGACGTTGAATCTTAGTGACGTTGATCGCATCAACTTTAGTGTTATTGGTCACTATATAATGTACAAGATCTAACAGTCACTATTGCTTAGTACTAATTGTCGTCATTGCTTATTATAATCCATGCGTACGTTGCGTAGGTAGTTTTCGCCTTGATAATAGAAGTTTATAATCACCACATTGAACATATAACACCTGAGTTCAGCGAACGTCACTTACCAACAGCCACTTACATTTAAGTCACAATCATATTTCTTCTGTTAATTTAGACAACACAGAAACGTCTTTTTTCTTTGCTGTTATTTATTACAACACAAAACAAGTGAACGACGATTCAATGGGAAATAAGAGCATATGTAATTATGTAGTGATGCTTGCGAACCCCTAAGTATATCAACCGAAACATTGGCGCTCTGACTGACTAGATAAGTTGGATGCTATTTCCTGCACTTAAATAGAATATATGAAGTCGGACATATATATATATATACATATATATATATATATATATATATATATGTTATAGGTGTCAACGTATTTAATATAAAATAACTTTATCTTACAGTGGGGTAAAATTGGAGTATACTCACTTTGTTTTTTCCAATTACGTTTAACATTTCCCATAACGTACGACATAACGACGTATAACGTTTTCCATAGTATATGTAGCACGCAAAAGGAAACTTCACAGACCCTATAAACTATATATAATATTGATCAGCGCGAAATTCTGAGTTGATTTAGCCATGTCTGTCCGTCTCTGTGTCTGTGTGCTGTGCGTTGTTAGGAGTCTCCTGGTCGCCAAAACGAAGACATCGAGTTCAAATTTGGTAAGAACATTGTAAATGTCTTCACAGAGGTTGGTATGGAAAATGGACCAAATCAGTCAGAGCGGAAGCGCGCAATGGAGCGTAAACTGAACGTAACTCAGATTTTTTTAACAAAAATTTTTGCATTTTGCACGTTTCTCGGAAGTTATTAAAGGCAGGCTCCTGAAATTTTCCACATTTACTTAACGGAATAATCTACTCTTTAGCTCTGAAAATGGAACCAATCGGCAGTGTGAACACACAAAGTTACAAGTGATTAAATTTTGTTTTTTTTCACTTTTGCGAGGTTTTATGTTTATTTATCATAAGGCAAACAAGACCAAATGTTTCGAACTATTTTTAACGCTCCTTAAAAGAAGAGGTATTACCTGACTAAAAGTGGGTTAATTTTAAAATGAATATGATAGACACCGCGATTACTTTTCTCCTAATAATACCAGCGATATGGGTATCAAATAAAAGAACTTGGAGAGTAAAATGCGAAAAGCATAGTGGAGGGTGTGCGAGATTCGGCCCTCGCCGAATGATTTGATTTTTGCGCGCGGAACTCGTTAAATGCTGTCAGTGGTGATAAAAAAAAACCCACTGGCCGTCTGTTAGTTCGAAATATTTTGCCTGTCACAACATTGTAAAATGGCTGTAAGTAAAATCACTTGTTCGGTTACTACATCGTAAATTCACTTTAAACGAAATCTGTATCAACTTTTACAACAAAATTGTGTTAATTTTATTTACAATGCAATTTTTTTGCTATAATTTTTATAGATTTTTTTTACTTTTACTTTCTCTTTAAAGAAAGAGCAAAAATGAATGGTAGACTTTGTACATAATGAACAGATCGTCGATTGTTTTTTTTTTTTCTTGACTGGAGGAATTCCCCTTACGATAATCGTCAGAGAGAAGAAAAACAAAAGAGAACAGAGTAGTGAGACGGTCGCAGCCTAGTAGGTGTACATCTAAACGATAAATGTTGTGCCTTTACGGACTGGGCAATGACTGTAGCCAAAGTAAATTCTACCGTTTAAGATAATTAAACTGTATTAACTGCGTAAGTCTAGCTAGCAAATTAAGTGCAATTAGATCACCATACAAACATACAATGATTCTTCTCCGGCTAAGAAGTATTTGTATTGAACACTGGAAGTTTTATTGTTCGTATAGCGTCTGTTCTAACGACTATTAATATTTATGAGAAATCAATTGAAGTACAAATGTTCCGAGTCAACGTAAGATTCTCAGTCGGGTTAAACATAGCCGCCACCTCGTATCAAGAGAAAATCTCCATGGATATGTCAATAGGAGATTCTGAGAAGAGTTTTGTTGTTTGTGGTGATACTCTTATGATGATCACGAATAGATTATTATGGATCTAGCAAGTGCTACCTAAGATGGCTTGTGCCATAGCGTATGCCCTTAAGCATTGTAAGTATGTATGGAAAGATAGTCACGATTTGGGATCTGGAATGTAATAAACCTACATTCCCAAAAATTGTCGACGCGCAATAACTTATCGCAGCTGTACCTGGTGTGTTTATTGCCTTCTTATTGCGCAAGTAAGTACTATTCTTGTAACAATAGCAGTCGTGCCCCCTATCTTAGAATTTTGTTAAAATAAGTTAAAAAAGAAATGATTAGGGTCTTCGTTCCAAGATTTGTAGAATCTTATCTTGTCTCTCTCTCTTGTCTGGCGTCTTCGTTGCAAGATTTGCAGAATCTTGTGTTCCTCGGACTGCCTTATAGTTAATGGATGAACGTCACATTTCCCAGAGATACCCAAAGATATATAGCTTTTAAGTAATCAGCGTTTACTTGCGACCTATTTAAAGACTACTTGTGCTGATATCTTTGCAGGTACTTATCGAAAATCTTAATAATTTCCCTAAGCTTTTCATAAGGAGCTTTAACTTTCGAAATGATTCTCCTCAATTTAGGTATTGTTAAATTCGGCCAGAACGCTGCTGTTCTGTGGAAACTATGCTAAGAAAATAAGCAAAACTTAACATGAACCCTAGTCACGTAACTAATAATACATTTTTCGGTCACGCATACACAACGATTCAAACATAAAAAATACTTGCTTGCCAATGTGAAAACTATGTACCATAGTGCTTCCAAACATAAGCCAGAGAACTGATGTGAGTTTCTGCAAGACCTAAGAGACTATGTGCGAAAAAGTAAATGCATTTTTAATTTTATTATAAAAGGTTATGTTCGTAATGATACTTAAAAAAGGTGGTTAAAATGCACAACAATTCGTATAATGTGACGTAGAATTTTTGCAGAGAAATTACCTTCAAAATTAAAGGAAATTAATGAATTTTTCATAATTGAAAAGAGAAACAGATTGCAATTGCAACTGAAATGAGTATAAGGAGTCAATTAAATCAATTAAGTAAAGTGCTTTGCAGAAAATAAAGAAGAGATTAGCGGAAAGTATAAAACCGGGAGCAACCTAGTCCTCGCCTTAGAAGCTTAAAAATAGAAGCGCTCAAGATTATGAATTTTCATCTCTCTAGCTCTGCGGTTATTAAAATATACATAAACATTTAGAGGTCCCTCTAAATGAACAGTTGAACGGTTTGAAAAACTGGTCGTAAAAGCTCTGATGCTTGAATTCTTCCCTATTTTTTCAATTTTTTAATTAACTATCAGATAAAAAAACTCATGCAACTCGACCCTTACAGCAAGTTGAGGTAAACGTATGCTGAGAGTGTGCTAAAAAACGCGTATATGAAAATGGAGAATGCATTTGAGTAAATTCTCGATGAAAACATTAACAACTCTGCAGAAAATCAGAAGAAGAAACAATGACATCTTAATCATCAGTGATGCAACTTTAAAAAGCACAAAGTCGCTATGAGAGCAACAATGATTGTGTAATGAAGCAAGTAAGGAAGAATGTGATGTTCGTCTTTGGGGTGAATTTTTGACGCCAACTATCTGAAAGCAGCTGAGAAGTATTTGTACCAAATTTCATATCAACATCTTTTATAGAGTATTAGCAGCAACTTTTTACATATTGCATGTGTATGTAACTACGCATACTTTTCTACAGGATTTTTTGATGGTCATACTAAATGTACAGACGGATATTGAGGTAAGATTTGCTTTAGATAGCAAGTTATTCCGTCCATAAGCAGATGTCTTCCACTTTCAAACTTGGACACAATATACACTTATATAGAGTATAATATAGAGTTTTAACTTTCAATGTCCAATTTTGGCTTAAAAAGTGTGCGAAGTGTGCTACTCAGGAAGATATATATGTATAGTTCGTCCTTTGGCCAACACACCTTAGTGTACGAAATTTTATCAAAAATAACTCAAAAATTGCAGCTGGTAGATTGAACACAACAACCAGGACGGACGGACAACCTTAGATGGATTCAGAGAGTGATTCTGAGACGGTTGTTTTAATGAAACGTGGGTCTATTCCAAGTCCTTTTGGGTGTTGCACACATCCACGCAAACTTTATATACGCTTCTACCATAAGTAATGCAGAGTTTTGGTCTTCAATTTTCAATGAAAGCACATTTCTTTCTAAAATGTAAATAGAGTTCAATTTATTTATTTGTTTTTTTTTTCGTTCTAATTAAAATCTTGAAAATAATACACACTATGGCGGCATCCAATGCTGTTAGGGAAAATAATTGTAATTCTCTTTTTCCGCAAATTTCTGTTAAGTAGAAAAACTTTTTTAGAAAAATTACATTTATCAGTTAAAAAGTTTTCAAATAGGATTTGAAGCAGTATTTACTCGTCCGCAATGCTCATTCATTCTTCTTTTACGCCACACACACAATTTTGATAGACGTAATTTAATTTAATGAAAGTGCATGCTTAGCAAATCCAATTTTAAAAGCACAATTCCATGTATAAATAAACTAATGAAAAACAGCAGTAATGGCAATAACGGAAACAACAGTAATCAAGAGAACTATCCGACACCAGACACCAGGCACACATATATATGTTTACAAATCTTTTTACAATTACTGACTTACACTCTTTTTTCAATCTCTGCTTGGCGGATTTTGGAGTTGAAAAGAAAATTAGGAACTTTGTTCTACTGTAATGCAATCAATGAGTAAAAGTGTATGTGAGTGAGTTTAACATACACGTATGTATGTTCGCCTATATGAAAAGTATAAATAATTTCAACTTGAGCATACTTTCCGAGAGAAAACTTATTTATTATCAAAATTCAGAGATTCGATCAATTTGGTTGATGAATTTATAGCACATAAGAATACATTGTTTAGAGGACTCTGAAATCGTTATCGGATAAAAAAATAAATTAATAATTTTAGCAGTTTTGTTGTTTGTATTAAATTCGCATATATACATATATATATACATATATATTGTGGGGCCGTTTCGGCCCTTTCCTTAGG